>KQ998989.1:56174-136099 GCA_001598015.1 Dorcoceras hygrometricum
GCTGTGACGTTTCTCGTACTTTATGTTGATGACATTCTACTCATTGGGAATGATGTAGGAATGCTGCAGTCAACTAAAGTATGGTTGTCTAGTAGATTTTCGATGAAGGACATGGGTGAAGCATCCTATATTCTTGGAATACAGATCTATCGGGATAGATCGAAACGGATGCTCGGACTCACCCAGGCCACCTACATCGATACCATACTTACTTAAGAGGTTCTCGAAGAGTCCAAGAGAGGACACCTACCTATGTGCCATGGGGTCACTCGATCTAAATCTATGTGTCCGAAGACAGATGAGGAGATAGAGAGTATGACACGTGTGCCATATGCCTCGGCAATAGGTAGTATTATGTATGGCATGATCTCGACTAGACCGGATGTCGCATATGCTCTGAGTGTCACGAGCCGCTACCAGGCCAACCCCGGACAATCGCATTGGAAGGTTGTGAAGGACATTCTTAAGTACTTACGAAGGACTAAGAATATGTTCATGGTCTATGGGGGTGGTGAACTGAAACTGGAAGGCTACACCGATTCTAGCTTCCAGTGTGACGTGGATGATTCGAAGTCAACCTCCGGATTTGTATTCATGCTCAATGTTGGTGCTGTCTCTTGGAAGAGTTCCAAGCAAGACACCATCGCGGATTCAACCACTGAGGCTGAGTACATCGCAGCATCAGCTGCTGCTAAGGAGGCAGTTTGGATAAGGAATTTCGTCCAAGAGTTGGGCGTCATTCCTAATGGAGTTGTTTCAGTCCCAGTGTACTGCGACAACACGGGTGCCATTGCGCAAGCAAAGGAGCCTAGGTCTCACCAAAGATCCAAACATATATTGAGGAAATACCACATAATCCGGGATATTGTGGCTTGAGGAGACATAGCAGTTGAGAGAGTCGCATCTACGGACAACGTTGCTGATCCACTTACGAAGCCCTTGCCAGGACCGTTGTTTGAAAAACATCGCGAAACAATGGGACTGCGTCTGATGAGTATTTGGCTTTAGGGCAAGTGGGAGATTGTTAGAGTAGATTCCCAACTAGCCAACTTGTGGCGTGTGGGTTCATAGACTCTTGTATGAAACGATCTTTATATATGATATTCGCATTTTATTTATGGCATTCTTTACTTTCATTGTGTTGTATGATGATTAACAATTGCGTTGAGTAAAGACCTAGAATGCACTATAGTGTATGTTAGATGTGATAGTGGGTATGACGGCTATCATGAAACACATCTAATAGTCACTGTGTATTCTGAATTTGTTCCTAGTCGATTGGGCCGTCAAAATAAGGATAAGGCCGCCCAAGCTCGAGACTAGTATCTGCGATGCGAAGTACCATGTTTCATTGGTAGGGAACATTGTGATGTTCTGAGCATGCAGATAGATAGTGACCTGGTGATCTATCGAACTACCCTCGTTCGGACTTTCCAAGTGGTTACCATTTGTCGAGTGGATAAGTCCGAGGTCTTGGTTGTACTGATTAGTCCTCACGACTCGAAACGTCATTGAGACTCTACATGATAGGCGTCTCACTTTGACCCGTTTGACGACTCACTTGGGGTCATTAGGCGACGGGATTGGGTGAGATCCCGATGCATGTAGGAGTCGATGCATCGTTGTCGAGGATTCACCGCTCGCAGACATGCGTGGATATCCTATGCTATCTGAGGGGATAATAGTGTATAAATCTCTGGCCAGAGTACTAGAAGTGTTTTAGGTAAATGGGTTTACCTAGTTACACTCGCGATGTCACTATTCGATCTCCAAGATGTATGCATAGCTATCGGATCTTTAGCGACTCTCGATTTACCAAAAGTCAACATGGATCAAATCGTGATTTCCCGCTGTTGAGGGGCAAAACGGTCATTTTGCACTGGGGTTCTGAAAAATGGTTTTTCAGATCATAGTATTCAGTTTTGGAAACTGAGTCGATCGGTCCGATCTGATTGGCGATCGGAGTTATGATGAAGTCACGGTGATAGGGATGAACCGAATGTTCATACGTTGGACCCAGGCCCATTGGGCCGGTCCAAGTTTATCACTAGTCTATTTAATTAGACTTGGAGGCTTTAATCATAACACTTTATTACACAAAACCCTAACCCTAGCTCCTAAGCTTCGGTCGCCCCACCTCTCCTCCAACCTCACGCCGCCGCCTTGCATCGCCGCTGCCGCCGCCCCTCGCCGGAATTTGTTCCGGCCAACTTTTCGAGGAGAATCCATCCGCGCTGATCTCGTCAGGCCTTCTAGTGCAGGCTGACGAAGGAGTCTCCCTTCCGGTCGTGGACCTGATTGATGTAATCTACCGCCGCCTACCTTAAAGTGCCGGTTTCCTCGTGAAACTGGTCGGAGCCAGGCGCCAAGACGCCAACAAGGTAAATGACTAAACACCCTATGAATGGTTCATATTGTGTTATTTTGAATTGTATTGAACGTTTACCGGCCTAATTTTGTTCTTCCGCTGCCTCGCCGGGAGACGGGATCCGTATCCGTCACGGTTCCCCAACAATGAGGTAACAACAACAATTCAAATCGAATACAGATCCCCAATACACTGCAACACGGGGTATCTCCCGGTTCAGTACATCTCATAAATAGAACTGGGACTCATGGGAAAGGGGATAGACCAGCTGAACCTCCACTCTGTCCATCCTGGCTACGTGAAGATCCTGCAAATGGGTAACACAGACCCACGACACAAAAGCAGGAAAACAAATACGAGGTCAAGCCTCAGTACGAAGAGCTATCAAAACAGCTAAACATGCAACATGCTATAAATCAATGTCATGAATGCATGAGGGCTATCAAAGAATCGGATAGCTAGACCAGTCCATCAAATGGCAAATCAAATCAAGCCTCTATACCACGCACAGCCAATCAGCCGGTGGCAATCATCGGTCCGTGATCATCGGGGCCCGTCAGCCCATCACAGCTCGGCGGTAGACACTCGAATCCAGTAGTCACCACTCCGATGATAGCGTTGGACTTTTCAGGCACGACTCATCAGTCGACCAGTCACAACGTGGCACCCAATCAGATCATCAAATCAATCTGTCAAGGCTCAATATGTATGCATGTATGCCAATCAATATCAATGCTCAATGCATACAATGCACAATACGTAAAACAGAACATATATCAATCAAATCAACATCGGATTCACGTAATTCACAGCAGCAAGACTCACAACATCAATCACAGCATGTTCACGCCTAAAGATGCTAAGGGCTGCTCAATTCGTACCTCAATTTCCACAAACTCTACCTCACTAATTCACAGAAAGGCACGGTAGACTCACGGCCAGCAACCAGCTTTCTCCTGGCTTTGTTAATGCGAGGCAGAAGGTACCAGCAACTATAATATGTACAAGGTACTCAACATCTTAGCTCAAATCTGAACCTGCACGCTCTTAAAAATTGCTAAGTATGGAGTCTGATCTAATAATTGAAGGCCACGCTTCTTATCTATACGCGAGAGAAATCTGCTAAAATATCCACCGACAAAAATAGATTTCAAGCCTTCACAACGCAACGCAAAACACAACAGATTCCACAAGCAGCGCTCGAAATCCCAACACGACGTCGCTCCAAGACCAAACAGATTTCACAATTCATCACTCAAACCCGCCAGATTTCATCGCTAACAAAACACGCAGGCGCCTAAAACTAAACGATGTCGCAGCAGCTTACAGGAACGACAGCGTTTCAAATAAAATAGATCTCAGCTCTTAGTATGTTGCTCAAAACAGATCTCTCCCAAAAGCCAATGCCAGAACACGCTACACCAGATGTCAACTCCAACATGTTGACCAACACGTGAAATCTGCTTACGTCAGCAGATCTCTTCACGCGAACTATCACCCGCATTCGATACAACGAAACCAGATCTCTCTAAACGACGACGTACTGGCGTCTTCAATAAAAACACACCGCGCAGACTTCTATACACAAGTGCAACAGATCTCATCTACAGTACGCACGTCCAGATCTCTTGAAACGACAGCGTTTCGAAACACACGCTACAAAACACGCTACGCACCAGCTTTCTCAAAACTCAACCAGATCTCACCGATGCCGAACAGATTTCACCTCAAAACAGATTTCTTCGAAAATTCAGATTTCAACTCAAAATTTCCGAAATTTCCAGAATTGTTCTAAATGAGATTTCCGACCCGAAATGAAAATGAAACTTCCAAATAGAATTCTGAACATCCAGAATTCCTCAAAAACTCGATTAATCCTTTAATTATATTTTCAGGTCTCACATTTCTCCCCCACTAAAAAGGATTTGTCCTCGAAATAAAAGGCAACTAAGGGCAGAAATAAACAAACATTCAAATCAACACAAACATCTACTCAAAATTCGAAGCAAAAACCAGAAATTTACCTGAAAAAATCTGCACGATCAATGCTCAAACAGATGAGGCCAGTCTTGTCTCATCTTCTCCTGAACTTCCCAGGTTGCTTTTTCTCGGCCATGCTTGCTCCATTGGACCATCACCAACGGAATTATCTTGTTTCTCAGCTGCTTCTCCTTCCTATCCAGAATCTGCACCGACATAGCTCAAGGCAGAATCCAGCTCAACTTCGTCGATTCTCAAAACACATCTTCTCCTGAACTTCCCAGGTTGCTTTTTCTCGGCCATGCTTGCTCCATTGGACCATCACCAACGGAATTATCTTGTTTCTCAGCTGCTTCTCCTTCCTATCCAGAATCTGCACCGACATAGCTCAAGGCAGAATCCAGCTCAACTTCGTCGATTCTCAAAACATGGGACGGATCTGGCTCGTATTTTCTCAACATAGACACATGAAAGACATCATGCATCGCTGATAACTCCTCGGGCAGCCTCAATCTATAAGCCAACTGTCCAATCCGCTCAACAATCTCAAAAGGACCAACGAATCTGCGAGCCAATTTGCCTTTAAATCTGAATCGCATAACACTCTTGAAAGGAGAAATCTTGAGAAACAAACGATCGCCAACCTCAAACTCTAACGGTCGACGCCTTCTATTAGCATAGCTAGAGAAACGATCTTGAGCAGCTTTCATTCTACTCCGAATCAAGTCAATCTGGTCCTTCATGTGCTGAACAAACTCTGGTGTAGAAAGCTGTATCTCACCAACTTCTTCCCAACAAATCGAGGATCTGCACTTTCGACCATACAACGCCTCAAACGGAGCCATTCCGATAGTCACCTGGTAGCTGTTATATGAAAACTCAACCAAGGATAGCGAATCCTGCCAGCCACCGCTGAAATCCATCACAATTTCACGCAGCATATCCTCTAAAGTCTGGATAGTCCGCTCAGACTGTCCGTCTGTCTGTGGGTGATAGGCCGTACTCATAGCCAATCTCGAACCCATCGCTGCTTGCAAACTCTTCTAAAATCGAGAAGTTAACCTCGGATCTCTGTCGGACACTATCGAAACCGAACTCCATGCAATCTAACCACATGGTCGATGTACAATTTTGCCATTTTCTTCATAGAGCACCTCACATCATAGGGAATGAAATGGACGGACTTCGAAAGTCTATCAATCACAACCCAAATCGCATCGCATCCCCTACTCGATCGAGGTAGATGAGTCACAAAATCCATGGCGATGTGCTCCCAATTCGATTGGGGCACCTGTAAACTCTACAGCAAACCACCAGGTCTCATCCTCTCAGCCTTGACCTGTTGGCAATTCAAACATCGAGCAACAAAACCAGAGATGTCGCTCTTCATACCTGCCCACCAGTAGTGAGACTTCAAGGCATGATACATCTTCCTCTCGCCTGGATGCACACTATACCGACTACAATGCGCTTCATTCATGATGGTCTCTTTCAAATCAATCAGGTTTGGAACAACTAATCTCCCTCGAAATCTCAGACAACCATCCGAAGAAACAGAGAAATCATCAGACTGACCATTCTGGGCCTTAATCCTCAACTCATGGATATAGGGATCAGTCCTCTGTGCCTCCCTGATGTCATGCAAAATCTGCGGCTCAACCTGAATCGTAGAAACCATGAAGTACTGATCACTCGGCTGAAATCTCCAACCAGAAGTACTCAATTGCTCATAGACTCTCGAAGCATTCAGAAACTAAAGCATCGCAGGCTGGGTCTTCCTACTCAAAGCATCTGCTACTGAGTTCATTCGCCCAGGCTGGTACTGAATCTCACAGTTAAAGTCCTTGAGCAATTCCATCCATCGCCGCTGCCTCATGTTCAAATCAGACTGCGTGAAGATATATTTCAGGCTCTTGTGGTCGGTGTACACCACAAATTCTTCACCATAAAGATAATGCCGCTAAATATTCAAGGCAAACACTATTGCGGCCAACTCCAAATCGTGAACAGGGTACCTCGTCTCGTGAGGCTTCAACTTTCGAGATGCATAGGCAATAACGTACCCGTTCTGCATCAGAACACATCCTAGACCATTGAGAGAAGCATCGGAGCACACCACGAATCCTCCGGATCCAGACGATAAAGCCAACACAGGAGCAGTAGTCAACTTCTCCTTCAACATCTGAAAACTATTCTCGCACTCAACAGTCCACTCAAATATCTTATCCTTCTGAGTCAACTGAGTCAAAGGCTTAGCTATCGAAGAGAACTTCTCGATAAAACGCCTATAATAGCCAGCCAAACCCAAGAAACTACGGATCTCATAAACATTTCGAGGTCTCTCCCAGTTAAGAACTGCTTCAACCTTGCTCGGATCTACCGAAATTCCTTGTGCTCAAATCACATGACCCAAAAAGATAATTCTATCCAGCCAAAATTCACACTTGCTAAACTTAGCATAGAGCTTCGAGTCTCTCAATCTCTGCAACACCAGTCTAAGATGCTCCTTATGCTCTCTCAAGCTCCTCGAATAAACCAGGATGTCATCAATGAAGACGATCACGAACCGATCAATATACTCGCTGAAGACGCGGTTCATCAAATCCATGAACACAGCTGGGGCATTCGTCAACCCAAACGGCATGACAAGAAACTCATAATGCCCATATCTAGTCCGGAATGCTGTCTTCGCCACGTCAGTGTCTCTAATCCGCAACTGGTGATAACCAGAGCGCAAATCAATCTTCGAGTACACGACCGATCCCTGCAACTGATCGAACAAGTCATCAATCCTCGGCAAAGGATACTTGTTCTTCACTGTTGCTTTATTCAACTGTCTGAAATCCACACACATCCTCATGGATCCATCCTTCTTCTTCACAAAAAGAATCGGAGCTCCCCAAGGCGACATGCTCGGCCTGATGAAGCCTTTCTCCAAGAGATCTCTCAACTGATCCTTCAGCTCTCTCAACTCTGCTGGCGCCAACCGATACGGAGCTCTAGAAATCAGGGCGGTACCGGACACCAACTCGATACTGAAGTCGATCTCACGTCTCGGAGGAAATCCAGGAATCTCATCTAAAAACACGTCGGGAAACTCTCTAACGACCGGAATATCGCTCAACTCCAATCGCTGCTCTTGGGAACCGTCAAGCACGTAGATCATGAATCCAGCATTTCCTAGCGATAGCAGGCTAAACATATCCATGGCGGAAACCAGCAGAATCTTCGGACGCGAATCAGCACCGTAGAAATCCCACTTCTCACACTAATCAGGGCGAAACCTCACCACACCATGGAAGCAATCAACTGTAGCCTTATTGCTAGACAGTACATCCATCCCCAAGATACAATCAAAATCTCTAATCCCCAAAACAATCAGATTGGAGACCAAAACATGCTCATCAAATCTAATCAGACAATCAATCACTACCTCTCGGGACCAAAGACTCACACCAGCAGGAGTAGACACAAACACGACATCACACAATGGGGATGAACTCAGCCCATGCTCAAACACAAACAACTCAGATATGAAAGAATGTGATGCACCCGTGTCAAAAAGAACTCTCCCAGGAAAATTGAAAATAAAGCATGTACCTCCAATCACCATTCCGGGCGTCTCCTCAGCATGCTCTCTTTTCAAATCATTCGCCTGAGCCTGCTGGGGAATATGAAACTGAGGTCGGGAGGGTCCTCCAAACCTAGACGGCTCACGAGGCTGAAATCCAGATCACTGGGACTGAGCGAAAGACTGCTGTCACTGCGAAGAACCACCAGCGGAACCCTGCTACGACTGTCCAGAAGACCGCCCTCCTATCGAAGGACACGCCCTAGCGAAATGTCCCGGCTGACCACAAAGATGGAAAAGTCCTCTAACTCCATGACACTGCGAAGTCTCATGTCTCCCTCTGCACTGTCCACAAAATCCGCTGCCGGAACCACTGCCTGAACCGCTGCCAGAACCAGAAATCATGGACCCAGAGGAACTCGAGTGACCCTTCTTCTTGAATTGCTTCCCTCGAGGTCGGAACTGCTGGCGACTCGACTGCTGTGACCCCTGAGGATACTGATACGACTGCGACACCGTATGCACCGAATGAGAAGCACGTCCAGTCGTCTGCTGCACCGAAGCCTCGGGATCCATCAAACTCTCCTCAATATCAACCGCATTGTTCACAGCTTCCATAAAGGTAGCCGGGGACCCAGACAACACCATCCGGTAAAGATCAGGTCTCAAGCCCTTCAAGAATTTGTTCCACTTCGTCCGCTCTTGGTTCGCTACATGTGGCATGTACACCAAAAGCGCAGAAAACTGCCTCGCATACTCGGCCACTCGCATGTTACCCTGCTTCAGGTTGTCGAACTCTCGCTCTCGGTTGGCGAAGTAGGACTCCGGGGTATACTCCTGACGGAACGCCTCACAGAAGCTCTCCCAGGTGATCACCGCCCCACTATCACGTAGCATCCTAGAAGTAACTCTCCACCAGCGCTGCGCGCCATCCCGCAACTGCAGCACTGCTAACTTCAATCTCTTTTAGGAGCGTACTCCAAGGTATCGAATAACTCCTCCATCTGGACTAGCCAAGCCTCAGCTTTCGCACCACCCTCAGTAGCAGAAAACGTCGGAGGGTTCGTATGCTGAAATCGAGCTAAAACTAAGTTCCATCTCACCTATCCTTCGAGTCACATCATCCACCCGATGAACATCCTCGTCACTATCTGGAGCCCTAGACCCCTCAGCAGAACGTCTAGATCTACCTCTCCTTGGAGTCATCTACACAAGTCTAGAGGTAAGGCTAAAACAGATATAACATCAAGGCAGATAAAATCACGTAAGTCACAGAGTCAATCAACAATCAAATCAAAACTCTATGCCTAGACTCGAGTGTGATCAAAAGAAATCGAGCTTATCCCAGTTTAAGCTCTGATACCAAAAATGTCAGGCCCCGTGCTAATTACTCACAATTAACACATAATAAACGCATAAACACGGAAGCTAAAATCAGGGTTTAAAAATTTTTCGAAATACAATGGGCCTGCAAAAAGTCGGATAGCTAGACCAGTCCATCAACTGGCAAATCCAATCAAGCCTCTATACCACGCACAGCCAATCAGCCGGTGGAAATCATCGGTCCGTGATCATCGGGGCTCGTCAGCCCATCACAGCTCGGTGGTAGACACTCGAATCCGGTAGTCACCACTCCGATGATAGCGTTGGACTTTTCAGGCACGACTCATCAGTCGACCAGTCACAACGTGGCACCCAATCAGGTCATCAAATCAATCTGTCAAGGCTCAATATGTATGCAGGTATGCCAATCAATATCAATGCTCAATGCATACAATGCACAATACGTAAAACAGAACATATATCAATCAAATCAACATGTCAGTTTCACGTAAGACACAGCAGCAAGTCTCACAACATCACTCATAGCATGTTCACACCTAAGCTACTAAGGGCTGCTCAATTCGTACCTCAACTGCTTCAAACTACCTCAAATCAAAGCTCCAAAAATCTGAACCTGCACCTGAACACCAACACACGATGCAAAAATTCAGGGAAAGCACCAACAACTCACGGCCCTGCATAAGAACCCACGGCTGGGATTTCACATACACAAACCAGCCTTCAATCCTACCCAAACAACTTAACAGGAAGCTTAAAACAATGTTAGGAACAAGATTCCACAACAGGATCCGAAAGCTACCTGCACGCACCACACACAGTCGCAAAACCAGTAGCTTCGCGTTCTCGTTCCAGCTCACTATATCCTCCAAGATGGGTATGAAATGAAAGAGCTCTTCAATAGGTTTCCAACGCTACCTCAAACATGAAAAACGATGGCCGGAATCAACGGGAAATCACCGGAGAAGCTCACGGTGAACAGTAACCCAAGGGTTTGGAAAGGAACGAAAGTCGGGAGGAAAATTGCTAAGTATGGAGTCTGATCTAATAATTGAAGGCCACGCTTCTTATCTATACGAGAGAGAAATCTGCTAAAATATCCACCGACAAAAACAGATTTCAAGCCTTCACAATGCAACGCAAAACACAACAGATTCCACAAGCAGCGCTCAAAATACCAACACGACGTCGCTCCAAGACCAAACAGATTTAACAATTCATCACTCAAACCCGCCAGATTTCATCGCTAACAAAACACGCAGGCGCATAAAATAAACGACATCGCAGCAACTTACAGGAACGACAGCGTTTCAAATAAAACAGATCTCAGCGCTCAGTATGTTGCTCAAAACAGATCTCTCCCAAATGCCAACGCCTGAACACGCTACACCAGATGTCAACTCCAACATGTTGACCAACACGTGAAATCTGCTTACGTCAGCAGATCTCTTCACGCGAACTATCACCCGCGTTCGATACAATGAAACCAGATCTCTCTAAACGACGACGTACTGGCGTCTTCAATAAAACACACCGCGCAGACTTCTATACACAAGTGCAACAGATCTCATCTACAGTACGCACGTCCAGATCTCTTGAAAGGACAGTGTTTCGAAACACACGCTAAAATGCGCTACGCACCAGCTTTCTCAAAACTCAACCAGATCTCACCGATGCCGAACAGATTTCACCTCAAAACAGATTTCTTCGAAAATTCAGATTTCAACTCAAAATTTCCGAAATTTCCAGAATTGTTCTAAATGAGATTTCCGACCCGAATATGAAAACGAAACTTCCAAATAGAATTCTGAACATCCAGAATTCCTCAAAAACTCGATTAATTCAACGATTAATCCTTTAATTAAATTTCCAGGTCTCACATGAGCCTTCTAGGTTTGGAGTACCCTCGAGACCTCAGTTTTCGGGACCGCAGCTGGCCCAGGCGAATGCCTTGACGAGAGAGTAGGCTGATGAGACACCTACGGGAGTGATTACAGGTTCATGATTTATCTTTGATTTTCCTGCACGAGTTTTGATTGACACTGGAGCATCACACTCCTTCATTTATGAGTTGTTTGTGTATGAGCGTGGGTTGAGTTCTTCCCCACTGTGTGATGTTGTCTCCATGTCCACCCCTACTGGTGTGAGTTTGTTATCCCGAGAGGTGGTGTTGGATTTCCTGATTAGGTTTGATGAGCATGTTTTTGTGACCCATCTGATTGTTTTGGGAATTAGAGATTTTGATTGTATCTTGGGTAGGATGTGCTGACTGAAAATAGAGCGACTGTTGATTGTTTCCATGGTGTGGTGTGGTTTAGGCCTCGATTTGGAGAGAAATGGGAGTTCTATGGTATTGATTCACGACCTAAGATTCCTTTAGTATCTGCCATGGAGATGTTTAGTTTGTTGTCACTAGAGAATTCAGGATTTATGATCTATGCCCTATTTCCCATGAGTCAAGAGTGGAGTTGAGAGATGTTCCGATTGCTCAAGAGTTCCCAGATGTGTTTCCAGATGAGATTCCTGGATTTCCTCCTAGACGCGAGATTGATTTCAGTATAGAGTTGGTGCCTGGTACAGCCCCGATTTCTAGAGATCCGTATTGACTGGCGCCAACAAAGTTGAAAGAACTCAAGGATCAGTTGAGAGATCTTGTTGAGAAAGGCTTCATTTGACCGAGTATGTCGCCTTGGGGAGCTCCGATTCTGTTTGTGAAGAATAAATATGGATCTATGAGGATGTTCATTGATTTTCGTCAGTTGAACAAAGCGACAGTGAAGAACAAGTATCCGTTGCCGAGGATTGATGACTTGTTTGATCAGCTGCAAGGATCGGCCGTGTACTTGAAGATTTATTTGCGCTCTGGCTATCACCAGTTGTGGATTAGAGACGTTGATGTAGCAAAGACAGCTTTCCGAACGAGATATGGGCATTATGAGTTTCTTGTGATGCCGTTTGGATTGACGAATGCTCCTGCTGTGTTCATGGATTTGATGAATCGCGTCTTTAGAGAGTACATAGATGAATTTGTGATTGTCTTCATAGATGACATCTTGGTGTATTCGAGGAGTTTCAGAGAGCATAAAGAGCACATGAGGCTAGTGTTACAGAGACTGAGAGACTCACAACTGTAAGCCAAGTTCAGAAAATGCGAATTTTGGCTAGACAGGGTTATCTTCTTGGGTCATGTGATTTCAGCGCAAGGAATTTCTGTGGATCCTAGTAAGGTCGAAATAGTTCTTAACTGGGAGCGACCTAAGAATGTTTCCGAGATCTGTAGTTTCTTGGTATTGGCTGGCTATTATAGGCGTTTCATTGAGAAGTTCTCCTTGATAGCCAGGCCGATGACTCAGTTGACCCAGAAGGATAGGAACTTTGTTTGGACTGATGAGTGTGAGTCGAGTTTTCAGATGCTGAAGGAGAAGTTGACTACTGCCCCTATTTTGGCCTTGCCTTCGGATTCTGGAGGTTTTGTGGTGTGCTCCGATGCTTCTCTGAGTGGTTTAGGGTGTGTTTTGATGCAGAATGGGTACGTGATTTCATATGCGTCTTGACAGTTGAAGCCTCATGAGACAAGATACCCCATTCATGACTTAGAATTGGCTGCGATTGTGTTTGCATTGAAGATATGGTGACACTGTCTGTATGGTGAGGAGTTTGTGGTGTACACCGACCACGAGAGTTTGAAATATATCTTCACCCAGTCAGATTTGAATATGAGGCAACATAGTTTGATGGAGTTGCTTAAGGATTTTGATTGCGGGATACAGTATCAGCCTGGGCGGATGAACTTGCATTGAGTAGGAAGGCCCAGCCTACGATGCTAACATCCTTGAGTATCTCGAGAGTCCATGATCAATTGAGTACTTCTGGTTGGCGATTCCAGCTGAGTGATCAGTACTTCATAGTTTCTTCGATTCAAGTTCAACCACTGATTGTGATTGACATCAGAGAGGCGCAGAGGACTGATCCGTATATCCATGAGTTGAAGATTAAGTCTCAAGATGGTCAGTCTGATGATTTCTCTGTTGCTTCGGATGGGTGTCTGAGGTTTCATGGTAGATTAGTGGTTCCGAACTTGATTGATTTGAAAGAGATCTCGAGAGTCCATGATCAATTGAGTACTTCTGGTTGGCGATTCCAGCTGAGTGATCAGTACTTCATAGTTTCTTCGATTCAAGTTCAACCACTGATTGTGATTGACATCAGAGAGGCGCAGAGGACTGATCCGTATATCCATGAGTTGAAGATTAAGTCTCAAGATGGTCAGTCTGATGATTTCTCTGTTGCTTCGGATGGGTGTCTGAGGTTTCATGGTAGATTAGTGGTTCCGAACTTGATTGATTTGAAAGAGACTATCCTGAATGAAGCGCATTGCAGTCGTTATAGCGTGCATCCGAGGGAGAAGAATATGTACCATGATTTGAAGTCTCAATATTGGTGGGAAGGCGTGAAGAGCGACATTTCTGGTTTTGTTGCTCGATGTTTGAATTGCCAGCAGGTCAAAGCTGAGAGAATGAAACATGGTGGATTGTTAAAGAGTTTAGAAGTGCCCTAATGGAATTGGGAGCACATCGCCATGGATTTTGTGACTCATCTACCTCGATAGAGTAGGGGATGTGATGCAATTTGGGTAGTGATTGATAGACTGTCGAATTCAGCTCATTTCATTCCTTATGATGTGAGGTGTTCGATGAAGAAAATGGAGAAGTTGCATGTTGACCATGTGATTAGATTGCATGGAGTGCCTGTTTCGATAGTGTCAGATCGAGATCCCAGATTCACCTCTCGATTTTTAAAGAGTTTGCAAGCAGCAATGGGTTCGAGATTGGATATGAGTATCGCATATCACCCCCAAACAGATGGCCAATCAGAGAGGACCATTCAGACATTAGAAGATATGCTGCGTGCAGTTGTGATGGATTTCAGTGGTGGCTGGCAGGATGCTTTATCCTTAGTTGCGTTTTCTTACAACAACAGCTACCAAGTGACCATTGGAATGGCTCCGTTTGAAGCTTTATATGGTCGGAAGTGTAGATCACCAATCTGTTGGGAAGAAGTTGGTGAGAGACAGCTTTCTACTCCTGAATTTGTACAACACATGAAAGATCAGATTGAATTGATTCGGAGAAGGATGAGAGATGCACAAGACCGTTATGATAGCTATGCTAATAAGCGACGCAGACCGTTGGAATTTGAGGTCAACGATAGAGTGTTCCTTAAGATTTCTCCTTTCAGAAGTGTGATGAGATTCAGAATTAAGGGTAAGTTAGCTCCTAGATTCGTTGGTCTCTTTGAGATTGTTGAGCGGATTGGACAGTTGGCTTATAGGTTGAAGCTGCCTGATGAGTTAGCAGCGATGCATGATGTGTCTCATGTGTCAATGTTGAGGAAATATGAGCCAATTCCATCCCATGTGCTGAGTACTGATGAAGTAGAGCTGGACCAGACACTGAGCTATGTTGAATATCCAGTGCAGATTCTGGACAGGAAGGAGAAGCAGCTGAGGAATAAGGATACAGTTGGTGATGGTCCAATGGAGCAAGCATGGGCGTGAAGAAGCTACCTGGGAAGTTGAGGAAAAGATGAGACAAGAGTGGCCTCATCTGTTTGAGCTGTGACAGCAGCGTTCCAGGTAATTTCTAGCTTGATTGATTTCGTGATTGAAGTGATTTTGCTGCTGAATTGAGATTCTGTTTAGTAATGAGTTTTACTAGGAAGTATGGCATGAGTGTATTAGGAATGGTGCTAGTATAGTGTGTTGTGAATAAGCTATCTTGCTGTGGTAATGGTTGATTTTGGATCTAAGGCCGTGAGTGATTTCGAGGACGAAATAAATTTCTGGTGGTGGAGAGTGTGAGGACTAGAAATCTGTTAAGTAAGAATTAACGGTTAATCAGATCTTGAATTAAGATTTGTCACGGAAATCGTGATTTCTAGGTGCTAAGATTTAGACGTAGAGTGATCAGCTGTGAGAAGTTGGTGATCGATTGAAATCTGTGTCAAATTTGGAGTTCAATAGTTGCATTTTCCTATCGGGAAATGATTCCAGTGGTAATTTAGATTTGAGGTTCATCGCTGGGAATAGATAAGCCAGCAGCGTTCTTGCGCGGGATTTAGCGTGCATTCAGATGTTGGTACTCAGTAGTGATGCGTCATCGTTTTGCATTTCAGATGTCTCGATAGTGAGTGAAATCTGTTCCATGGCGTGACCAGATGTCAACGCGGGTCAACGGTGCTGAGTAGCTAGCGAGCGCTGTTATGAGAGTAGCGGGAGTCAGATGTTGCGTTAGCACGCGGGTGTGAGAAGATGCCACGTGTTGGTCAATACGTTTGAGTTGACCTCTGGTTGTTAGAGCTATTCAGATTTTGCTAGCCAGAGATATGTTTCAACTATGGAAACCCTGCTACGTCGTTTTCGATTAGTTGGTGCGACGTCGTTTGCTGTATGAGTTAGTAGCGCGTTTGAAGTCTTAACAGTATCAATAGAACCAGCAGAGGGAGAACGCTGGATTCAGCTTTGAGAGGACTTTTGCCTTAGCTTATGCAGAGATCTGAATTGTTAGTATAGTATCTTTAATTCTAGGATTATATACCAAGTGCTGCTCAACACTTAGCGTATTTTGAACCCGACATTCCTTATCATTTCCTCCAGTGAAACCCTCGATAATTACTGTTTATTCGAACACTTCTCCGGTAGATTGCCGTTGATTTCTGTTGTTGTTTGGAGCGGGACTGGTGGCGCTGAGCTCGTGGTGCTTAGGCCTATGGATTGATACCAGTTAGGAAACCTAATTCGACGTTAGAGGAGAAACACGAAGAGTTCGGTTGTTCGAAGCTTTTCGAGAGATCTGACCTGAGCGTTATTTGGCTCTTCTGGATTTTTAGGTAGTTCCTGCTGTGGTTGTTGAGACCAGCGAGGAAGCTAATTGAGCAAACTGAAGTTACCGTGCCTGAGTAAGAGCTGTTTAGGTAGAATTTGAGTGCAGATGTACGAGTTGAGCTTTTGTTAACAGTTTTGAGTATAAGCGTGTTGGTATTTTGAGGCATGATATATGTGCTCCGTGATTCTGTGTTTATGTGAACAGCTTGATTGAATTGATATGTTCTGTTTACATAATTTATGCATGTTGAAATCAGATTTGAATTCTTGGCATTCATGCATACATATTGAGCCTACGATCGATTGAGAACCTGAGTTAGAGCCACGTTGTGACTGGCAGACAGATGTGTTGTGCCTGAAAGGTCCAACGCTATCATCGGAGTGGTGACCGACTGATTAGTTGTGTCAGAAGACCACCAAGCTGTGATGGCTGACGGGCCTGATGATCACGGACCGATTAATTCCCCGGTTGATACACTGTGCGGGTATAGACGATCGACAGAGATTACTGCCAACTGATTAGCAGGCCTTGATGACCGAATTTCTTTGACAGCCGCATGCATTCATGACTTAGAATACTGCATGTTTATGATTTGCTGTTATATTAGTGCTCTTCGTACTGAGGCTTGACCTCGTATTCTTTTCCTGCTTTTGTGTTGTTTGGGTCTGCGTGGCCCATTTGCAGGGTCAACAGGTAACCAGGCTGGACAGACTGGAACCCCAGCTGGTCGATCCCCATTTCCTTGAGTCCCAGTTATTATGTTATGTATTGATCCAGGGAATTCACTGAGGTTATATGCATTTGGGGAATCGTTGTTGTATTGTAATTTTTAACTGTTGTGGTTTGGATTTTGAGGCAAATCTTATTTTGATTATGAATAGTTTGAATGGAGGTTTTATTGGATCAGGCCCAAAATTATTCGAAAATTTTTAAGCCCTATTTTGTGCTTCCGCTATTATGTGCATATCTAAGTTGTTAATCCTTGTTGATTAGCACGGGGCCTGACAGGCGCATTCTGACTGAGTGGTGTTGGATATACGACATATTCAATTCCAAGTCTTTTAGTGGAAATCATTCCAGTTTTGGAAAAAGGGGAGATGTAGAAACTTGGTTTCGAACTTTCAGAAATAAATTCCCGTGATTTGCTTTTAGTTACATTTTAGAATTATTTGTTCACCAATTAATTGAGCTCTTCCACACAAAATTATTTGTTGCTCAAGGGATCAATTTAGACTGAGAAGTATTGACAACTCAAATGAAACATATAATCAGTCGAGTCTGGCCAAATACAAGTTTAAATAAATAAATTTTGTTAAGGCCAGCACGACACATGATTGCTTTGATTAAGTTAAGCAAGATGATAAGCCCATAAATCAACAGAGCCCGAACAGAAAATGTAGAATCGACTATGTAGAGCCTGAGAGTTCTAACCCTAGATGGCTAAAGAATAGATTGAGCAAGATTAAAGTGAACTTCAAATCAAACTCATCTTATCTGAACCAGTAAAGGTGAAGCTCAAAGAAGGCTAAGAACACCGAAACAAAAAGGTTCAGGAGATAAACATACAATTGATCAAATGCGAAACAAAAACTCAACAAATCACACACTTGTTTTCCACGAACTTTTCGGGGCACACATAGTGGAAATACTTTCAGATTTATTCAAGTGTAGGTCCCAAAAGGGCTAATCCAATATGGATCAAATAGATCTGGGTACCAAAATTCTTGATTATTGGTTTCAGGTCAGTCGAGGAAAGCTGTTGAAGATATCTACCTGGTATCTTGATACTGGTTGCTCAAGGCACATGACGGGTGATCCAAAGCTGCTAACATATATCAAATACAACAATGGACCTAAGATAATTTTTGGTGATAATTCCAATGGTAAGTGTAACACCAGAAATCCATAAATCCACAAGTAAAGAATTTAAATTTTGAGGTATCTATTTGCAATTATATTTTTAATCATCTTTCATCCGAGCTGATTCTATATCGTATTAGAGGCACGATTGCAAGGGCTGTCCGACTGGTCCAAGCATGCCCGGTTCGTTCCATCTTTTCAAATTGGTTCGGTCTATACTTTTAAATGTTTTAAAAACAGAGTAGCACTTTATCGAAAGCGTGTTTTCGTACATGATTGACATTGAAATCTTGCATATAAATACTTGCAAACACATCATGCATTCTTATTTACAAAACTTCACGAAAAGGAAAACTATAGAAGAGGTGCTTTCTATAAACCAGAAACCGACCAGAGTTTTAAAATTTTCAAAGGAAACGATCGTGTTTGTGTGCTGTTCTAGCCATATAACTCTCTGTAATCGTCGTCATTTTTGAGGCAAGTAAAATCTTTTTCTTGCTACACTTTTGAATTGTTTCTGTTTGCATGTTTTTATGTGTTGAAGGTTTAAAAACATTTCTTTACAAGTTCTTCAAACATAGTTGAGTTTAAGATGCTTTCTTTGAAGTTTTGATTCAGGAAAGTTAATGAGAAATGTTTGATGATGTTCCTTCAGTTTCTTCTTGAGTTTTCTGCTATGTTCTGTAAATAGCTTATAAGCAGCTTACGCATTTTTGTGTCAGTAGCTTAAAAGTAGATTACTTGTTCTTGTTTACTGGAGTTTTCCTTAGATATTTTCTGTTCCTTAAGACCGAGGATATCTTCCAAGCTAGTAGTTGTTATTGAACTAAGTTCGAGATCTGCTCATTTTGCTAGATCTGGTTTTCTAGTCGCGATCTGGTTGTACAGTCCGCTTGTGAGCTGATTTCATTTCCAGTCCGCTTGCGTTCTGTTTTCTTCGTTTAAGTATTCGTGATCTAATAGTCCAGTCTATATTGATTTCACTTGACCAAAAAGCCTAGAGCTGATTTCTGTTTTGAACCAGTACACTTGCGTGCTGATAATACTCCGAGCTGATCCATTTCATGTCCATTCTGGACTGATACAGTAACTTTGAGCTTAATTATTCGTTTCTTTAACTTTGATTCAATGGTGAAGTCTATTCGTAGTTATACTCATTGTAAGAAATAGCTCATCAGCTCATAGCCCTGCTGCTCTTTATTTGTTTCTATAGTCTGAGCTGATTTGAGTTTCCTTCTTAATTTGGATTCTGATGAACTCCCAATAGCTTCCGAACATAAAAAGAGATTATAAGAATAGCATTACAAAGGAAGTTTTACAAAAAGATTTAAAGGAAGTATATTCAAAGTTTAAAGTGATTTAGGGCAAAGATAACAGACGGTCACATAGAAAGGGTGAGGTCGTTGGCTGACAAACCAGTGTGCCCCTTCACATTGGAAGGGACAAGGCTTTATAGTTGACAAACTATTTACCCCTTCACAACATAACTGGGATTTATTCCCCAGTTCTTGATTTCAGAGGATAGTTTGATCAAACGACTTTGACCAAAGGAGAGCTTATGAGCCATAATTAAATATAAAATAAGAACAGAGCACAAGGTGGCTTATATCCACAACTAAAAGAAATGTTTATGTTACTTATTTTTTTAAAGTTCAGTAAATATTTTCAGTATGTTTCAAACATGTGCAGTTATGCTTTCGCAAACTTCCTGTTTACCAGATTACATTATTCAATTTATTATCTTACAAGTTTTATGATACTGAAATGGTTATTTTTATGCTTGCATTGCCTGCCTTTTTGTTATTCTAGATTTACTTGTTGTGCTTCTAGGCTCACTATTTTTCTTGAGTGCTGGTGATGAGATTTAAGAGGATCTGGGTGGTGCGAGCTGGACCAGAGTGGGGGTGTTTATCGTGGACATTCACTTCCGTGCTGTTTTCAGTTTTTATTCGTTTTGTTGTATAGAAATGATGATACATCTTTTGAATCTTTCATATTACTTCCTAGCTTATTCAATCTAATCTGAATAAATTTGTATCCTTGGAAATATATGTTAGAGTAGGTGCCCAAGTTGCCAACATGTGACGTGTGGGTCCTTGTTGACTCTATGTAAAACGATATTTATTTATGAAATTCACATTCTTTTATGGCATTGTTTATCTTCATTATTATGAGTACAATTGTTGGATAATGACCTTGAAAGCACTATAGTGTATGTTAGATGTGATAGTGGATTTGATGGCTATCATGAAACACATCTAATAGATGTGATAGTGGATTTGATGGCTATCATGAAACACATCTAATAGTCACTGTGTATTCTAAACTTGTTCCTAGTCGTTTGGGCCGTCCAAAAGAGGATAAGGGCCGCTCGAGATTGAGACTAGCATCTGCGATGTGAAGTACCATGTTTCATTTGTAGGTAACATAGTGATGTTCTGAGCATGCATATGGATAGTGACCTGGTGATCTATCGAACTACCCTCGTTCGAACTTTCCATGTGGTTACCATTTGTCGAGTGGATTAAGTCCGAGGTCTTGTTTGTATAGATTAGTCCTTATTACTCGAAACTTCATTGAGACTCTACATGATAGGTGCCTCACTTTGACCCGTTTACTAACTCAGTTGGGGTCATCAGGTGACGGGGTTGGGTGAGGTCCCGATGCATGTAGGAGTCGATGCTTCGTTGTCGAGAATTCACCGCTCGCCCTTATGCGTGGATATCCTATGCTATCTGAGGAGATAATAGTGTGACAAATCTCTGGCCAGAGTACTAGATATGTTTTAGGTAAATGGGTTTACCTAATAACACATCGATGTCACTATTTGATCTCAAAGATGTATGCATGGTTATTGGCGACTCTTGATTACCAATGGTCATTGATCTGATCGGGATATTTGAGTTGAAAGGACCGTACTGTACGCTAACCATGACCGACTGGTTCTTGCAGGCACTATCAGTGATACCTAGGGGATCATGGGGCGATTTTGCTAGATGCTTTACCATGATCCGATGGGTAAGTCAGAAAATGTGTTTTCAGAGTTACAAATTTTGTGAACGAACGTCTAGTTGTATCACTGAACCATTGAGAGTCACACAAGTACTGGTTTCTCACTTCCCGTATGGATACTAAGCTCAATTTGTTGAGCATAGTAGGAGGAAGGTTGGGAGTATGACTTCCTAAAAGTAGCTAAGGAAGTAGGACTTTCATATTTAGCTAATGATAGTAAACATGTCATATATAGATTTAGTGGTTTGAAAACTTTATTTTGCATTATAATGATCAGTTTTGTAAACTTAGCACATCGGTGATATCAGATCATCGATCGGGATTATGATGAGACCAAAATCGAGGGAGTCGAAACGAATGTTCACTGTTTGAGTTGAACCGAATGTTCACTGTTTTGTTCAAATCAAACTCTATCCCTCAATCTATAAATATGGCAATGAGAAGACACTTTCAGAGAGTGAGAAATAAAAACACCAAAATCTATTCAGCAAACTCCTCCCCTCTCCCTTCTTCCCTCGCCGTCGTGGCCCGCCGCGGTCGGAATTTGTCCCGACCATCTTCGCGAGGATATTCCGTCCGTGAAATTTTCGTCGGTTTCTAGTGCAAACCGGCGAAGGTGTTGAGATTCTGATCATGGATCGGATTAGGCGTCGATCCAGCCGTTCAATCGTTGAAGTGCCAATTCCTTCGTGTAATTGGTCGGAGCCAGGCGTCTAGATGCATCAAGGTACCTTCTGAACATTCTATGAATGTTTTGCTTATTGTATAGGTGTATCGACCGTTCTCGGGCTCCAATTTTTAAATTCTTCCGCTGCGTCTCGGGAGCGGGATCCGGATCCGCCGCTGCGCCAACAATATATATATATATATTTATAAAGTTTAGCAGTTAAATATTACTTGGATAAGGTATACTGTCTATTCTCATGAATCGCGATCTAAAATTTTAAAGAAGTTGCAAATTAGTCCAGTATTTGATATTATATTTCAATTTGCACCTTCCAAATTTATTTAAGATTTTTGGATCGTGGTTTTACAGTAACACTGTGGACAAGGGTAGGATTATCCATGTTACATCATTATCAAAGACATCTTATTTGTTTAAAATCTATGCTATTTTCTTTGTTGCACATCGCTGCGCGGCTACTGGCATTGCCCTTGTGGCATCGCCATGAGTACCCGGGCAGTTCGGTGGGCCATGGGCTGATACCTGCTATTCGACCTAATTTGTTTGGGCCGAAATTTGTTTAGATTTATCTTGAGGTGTTGGACCCTAAATTGTTTGAGTCCAAAATATTTTCAAAATTAATTTTTGGGAAATATTGGATTTTATGAAATTTTACAACTTAGATCCATTGATTAATTTGGGTTAAAAACAAAAATTTTGTTGCAATTGAAATGATAAAATATGATTTTATTTGTAAAATAGAATTTTATAGATATAATATGATTCTTTGAAAATAAATGACATTTTAGTTGATTAATTAGTGTCTAATTTGTTGATTTATATCAATTTATTAGATTAAGTATATAAATATAATTAGTTTAAGATGATCTAGAGCCATGACCAATTTTTTGAGGTGTATGCTAGATTTAAAATATATTGGTTTTATATTCAATTGATATCATTTTAGAATGCTTGGTTTATGACCCATTTGTACCATTTTAAAATGTATCCCTATTTGTCATGGTCATTTTAAACTAAGGGAGTTTTCATAGACCGGTTTAAATTGCATTGACTTGTGACTGGTCTCACTGAGGAACACTGCTTTGTCAAGGAGATTGGTTTTTAAGTGGGCCTCAACCTCACCAACCTTTCCTCGAAGCACTTAGAAAATGTTGATTACCTCACAAATAATTATTATAAAACAAAGTGTCAGGCCCGGTGCTCAAGTCAAGGAATAAGCACGCAATTAACAATAAGATGCGAAAGCTTTAAAATTGGTTAAAATTTTTATTTTCGGACTAAATAGAAACTACCTCTTAGAAATTGCACATATACTCAAAATAAAGATTTTATAACAAAACCAACACATAAAACGTCACAAAATATTCAAAGAAAACATGTATATCTGTTAAGAATAAAATTTATGTTTTGGTGGTAACAAAGACAAGAACTCGAACAGATTACAGCGACACGATGAAGAGCTGAACAGAACAGCTTAGGAAATCACAGACCAGCTCAGAGCGTGTTGATCAGCTAAGAGCAGACAGATCAGATTAGAACGATGTATATCAGCTCAGAGCAAGTCGAACAGCTCGGGACGACGGTTTTCATCTTAGAGAAAGTAGATTAGTTCAGAGAAGTCAGTTTCAGCTTAGAGCACGACGATCAGCTTTGAGAGTCAAGATTCAGCTCAGAACAAGTAGTTCAGCTTAGAGCATCAATTTTCAGTTCAGGACAGAACATATTAGAATGATTCAGAATAGTTCAGATTGGAGCTTCGAATTCAGAACAATGCTTCAGTCCAGAAATCAGCTTAGAGAAGTTTCATATCAGAGCTTTGTACATAGAACAGCTTACAACTTAGACAGTACAGAAAACAGCTTTTTAGAGTTTAGACAGCGCGGGAAACAGCTTAGAGCGAGAACTTCACAGAGACCAGCTCAGAGCTCAAGAACAGTTTTCAGTTTAGAGCTTATAAAAATTCAGATTAGAGCTTGAAGAGAAAAGTCTCAAATCATTTTTTTGTTTTAGTTACAGAACAACTCAGAGAAACGTTTTATAGATCAGCTCAGTATTGTATATCATATTAGACCTAGAAAAGGTTCAGTTCAGCAGATATCAGCTCAGATAGTTTGGATCACATCGCAAGAGTAGATTGCAGTTTTTCTCGTAACAGCTCAGAGCTTATAGAAAACAGTTTAGAAGTGATTCTATCAGATCAGATCAGATCAATCTTATACTTAATTACTGGATAAATTACCAAATGCTATTTCTGGACCTAACAGTATCATTCCTGTGATTCGAGAATGAAGAATGGCAAATTGTTCAATGATGGAAAGAATATCAACTACCCGGTACAACAATCATTTGAAGATTGATAGAGCTAGATATCTCTATTTAAAGGACTATGAACAGAAGCAATGTACAATTCTTTTAATGACAATTACAATTCTGCGAAATCTCTCAAACAACCTTACATGATATACTGTTACGTTGCAGAATTTACACCGCACAAAAGCTCACTGTTCATCATCATATTCGTTACAACCTGCTCTCAAAAGTTTCATATTTATATTCATTTGAGTTGTAACCACTCTGTGGTATTGTGTCTTGATTTTAAATCAAAAATAGAGTGCATAGAGAGTGTGAAAGCTTAAACAACTTAGAAGCCAACATTGTATTTGCAGAACAGATTACGCATCTGTTTCTGTCGTATAAGTGCTAGGAGTTCTTGCAACTTGTGGGATTTTGGATCGGGTTAGAGCAGGAGCTGTTGTAATCAAATATTCGAGTGGAATCCTTCCTGTTCAAGGAAGAAGGAGAGACGTAGAAGTTTAAGCTTCGAAATTCCATAAATAGACTCTTGTCCCTTTTACTCCACCGCACTTAGTTTTATTTATTGCTTCCAGCTTTCAATATTATTTATCTGTTCACTTTTCAATCGTGTTCTTTCAGCACAATTCTTTGTTACTCGAGAGAACAGTAGTGCACTGAGATCCTCCAAAGCTGGTAACACAACTTAGAGGTTAGCCGCAGGCTTTAAAAATCTTTTTGAAAGAAGTTTTGCAAAAATTTGTGAAGGAGTTCATTCAACCCACCCCTTCTGAACTCCCAAGATGTATTTCAACTATATTTTCGATCCAACAAGTGGTAACAGAGCATGGTTATCTCAGTGTCTGAAAATTGTGATTATTTGCAATTATAATTATGTCGATCTCTCACAATAAAATCCCTATGTTTTCTAAGGAGGAATACAACGTCTGGAAGATCAGGATGCAAACTCACCTTGCGGCTCAAGATGAAGATATGTGGTTCGTCATCATAGATGGCCCTCTAAAGATTATGAAGCCAAACATTGCTATGGCCATCTCCTCCGGTGCAGCGCAATGGGTTGAAAAGCCCAGACTGGAATTGTGGCACCCACGCCCATGGGAGCCAACGGATTGTATAAAAAGAAATAAAAGAGAAATGGAAGGGCTGAAATTGATATGCAGCAAGCTGTATTTCCTTGCTAAAAGAAAATTCGAAGAATAAACAGTTGGCGCCAATATTTAAAACAGCTTCCAATATAAAATTATAAATGCAAAATGCAATTGCGAGATTACAACTTTCGGATTTCTTTCTGAATCCACTATTGTTGTAATTGATCTTATTACAGATTGACAAAAGATCAAAAACAACAACAATACAATGAACGTCTCGGAACCGCTGGACTTCGATAAACACCCACACACCACTGTTGGATCAGCTCCCGCCTCCCGCTTGCCCCAGATCTGACTCACCTGCACCAAGAAAGCTAGTGAGCCTAGGGGCTCAGCAAGCAAAACTGAGAATAACCAGAGAACAATATGCAGGCAGGCACAATACGTAAGATACCATAGTTTGAAGGAAGTCATTTAAACTTAATTCAATCGTAAACATCTGCTATGTGAGAACTCAGATCTCAACATTATTTTCTTTAGACTTATGGCTCAGAAGCTCTCCTTAGGTCCCGTTGCACTTGATCAAGTTACTTCTGAATTCAGTTACTATATGGTGAAACTAGCCTTATATGAAGGGGCAACTGACACGCTCGACTGCTGCTCACCCTTCCAATATGGATCGTCTGTTATCTTTGCCATAAATATTAAAATCTGAACATTTTATTCCTTTAAACAATCCACTGGTTTGAAACCAGAACTCAACGTCGGGGTTCACTTCATTTTTAAAAACTCATTTTCTCATAAAATAACATTTTCACTGAGCAGCCAGTTAAGACTAGGGAGAACAAATGTCTGAATGAAACAGTGGCTGGGTACAGGATACAATTCAGATGTTAGAGGCAGCTGTGACTCTGGGTACACTACCGCTAAGAGGAAGTTCAGATGTTAGAGTGTAAATGCTGTCGCTAGCAAGGAATTCAATTGTCGCCAGAGGATAGCGTTTAGAAACTGTCTATGAAATAATAATGTATAGATGTAACAGCAGATTTTGGCCTCGGCCAACTCAGATGTCAACGAATTGGGTTGGTCAACTCAGATGTCAATGAAGACAACACTATACACAAGTTCGTTCAGATGTCAATACAACTTGATTGGTCAAATCAGATGTCAACACCAAGGTAAAATGGTCGACAACATGAAATCTGAACAAACTTGGATATGAAGCAAAACTGGAAAATGGTATAAAAACATGTGTTACTCTGAAATCTGGTTGCTAATCTACGAAACAGAAATCTGGCTATGGAACTAGTGCTACAGTATTTACGAACGACAACCAGATATACCGGTTCTGTTTATCAAACCAGAACAACATCCCGATTCGACCAGCATCACTGATTACCTGGAGTCCAGTTCAAACACTACCATTCACCACAAGAAGAACTTTGTGACTGTACAGTATACTGGAATCTGTCATGCTCAGCAATGTAAACAACATCTTTTGCGAACATCATTTGAGTTTCCGACGGAAACTAACTGTGAACCCGAAACAACATACATATTTTTAAAAACCAACAGAGGCATGAACAATAACTGAAACTGATCATAACTCAGGCAAGCAATCACAGAACTGAAAGGAATCAATATATGCTTTCATGGCGTAGCAATAATAAGATTTACTTGCCTTAATACTGGGAACACAGAGCACAACAGGTCACCACAGCAAGTCTCCTCGAGCATAACGACGAGCTCCATTGGTTTTAGATGAAACATAAAGTTTATTGCAAATAATGGAACTTATAGTTCATAAGGACAATAGGCATGGGAGTTGGTGGGTGTCAGGGGAAAACACTCGAGTAGGCATGGTGTACCATGCTTACTTCTCAAAATTTTGTTAAAAGTCCCCTGTCACTATTTTAATTTATAAAAGCGTTAGTCAAGTCGGGAAAGAGCCATCTCCCATCCAAAATCATTTTATTTGCAAAATCTGAGAAATCTCTCGGTTTGTGCTCGGGGCGACACCTACTCAGACCTCTGCCTCCTGTCAAAATTTGAAAATAAGAAACCAGCTTACAAACAAACGAACAAGCTGAAGTCTGAAATTTCGAAAAGGGTCTTTAAATAAAAAAGGACTAGAAATTGTGGTCCTACGGATTTTGGGGCACTACAGGAATGGACATAAAAAGACAAAAATAAAGCTAACTTGGACAACGTGGCAAATGATATCCTTTACAATACCCTGGACAACAACATGTTCAGCAAGATTCAGACTTGTGTCACGGCCAAGGAAATCTGGGAGAAGCTAATCCATATCTGTGAGGGAAATGAAGAAACCAAAGAAGACAAGCTCACAGTAGCCCTACAAAAATTTGAGTCCATGAAAATGAAATCTGGTGAAACAATGACTGAGTTTGATGAGAGATTCAACTCAGTGGTTATATAGCTGACCAGATTGGGCAAATAATACAACAATAGAGAGCTGGCACTGAAAGTCAGGAGATATCATCCCAAGGAGTGGGATGTAAAAAGACTATGCGATGAGGGAAGAGAAGGACCTCAACAAACTGGAACTCCATAATCTGTTCGCAAACCTGAACGCCTATGAATTTGAACTGGACCAGATAAGAGGAAGGACCTTCCCCATCTCAACCTACATAGGTCTTAGCCGTAACAGAAGAGAAGCCACATAAGACAGCTGAGCAGATCAGAAATGATGCTATGTCCCTCTTCGTTATGAAGTTTGGGAAATTCATGAGAAGAACTCAATCAACCTCCTTTTCAATTAAAGCACATAAATTAAACAGAATACTACTAATGAAATGAAATGTTTTGAATGTGGCAGGTTAGGAAATTTTGCTGTAGACTGCACAAAACCAAGGCAGGATGATAAGATAACTTCATATCACAGACGACACCACACTGATAAGAAAACATACATCAAAAGGTGGGACCGCAAAGTGCTAGTAGCAGAGCTGATTCTGATTCAGATGAGAGCACTTCCAGCAACTCTCAAGCAACAGTGAAGAGGATGTACAGTGTTTGATGGCTGATGACACTGACGAGGTGTTTGATTTCTCTAACAATATGTTTATACGAGAAGATCTCGTTAATGCGCTTAACGAAATGATCTATGAGTACAAGAAGCTGTCTCAGAAGTTCGAGGATGTTAAAGCTAAAAACAAGTGTCTAAAAACAAGTCAGATGATGCAAGCTGTTTACAGCTTCATGATTCAGACAGTCTAAAGACTGATTTAAATAAGCTGAAAACAGAGAATGAATCCTTGAGATCCAAGTCTAATGAGCTCATGTCTGAAAATGATAGACTAAATCTGGTGATGAGCTCTTGGACAAAATCTTATATTTCATTAGGCAAGCTGAATGAAGTCCAGAAACCATTTAATGACAGAATTGGACTGGGCTTCAGCTCAGGAGAAAGCAGCTCTAGTGATACTAGTTGTCAGGCCTCGTGCACAACACAGAGTTAAACCACGCAATACAATAGCGGAAGCATACAAAAGTGGCTTAAAATTTTCGCTTTGGCCTGACGATTATAACATATAATTTAAAAGACAACAATACTTAAAATATCCCAGTTTAACAACACAATTCAGTACAACATTAAAACACATATCAGGTACCAAACAACATCTACTACAAAGCACAGGACAACCCCCGGCTATCAGTACTGATACATAATATGCTATACGCTAACTGGGACACTCTAACCACCTCCTGGGGCACCTCCAGCTGGGTCTACTCCATGACCAGCAGAGAAACCATGGTAACCTGGAAACATATACATGAAAACAATACCAAGCCCCAGAGGGACATGGGATCAAACCCCAGTACGGAGAGCAACTGAAAAACAGCAGTTAAATGGCAACAGATAAAATGCAAGTGCTATGCATGAGAGCAAGGCTACAACCGAAACGCAGGGAGCCAAAGGATCTCACGGAACTGCTCAATAGCAACATAGGATCAATCGGAAAAATAGTGTGGGACCTGGATTTGTATTAGAGATTAATTGTTGGAATGCATCGGTTTTTAGAGATTTCTGGTGGTTTGGATCTCTGTTTGTATGATTGGTTTGCATTTTTGGGTCTGAAATAGCATTTGGATCAATTCTGTGAGTTTTCGTGTTTTTGAATTTGAAAGCTGGTTTTTGGTGAAAGCTGGATTTTGGAGAGATCTGGTAGCGTTTGTAAAAATCAACCAGTTGCCTTAGCGTGAATTTGTATCGCGTTGGATACGATGTCGTTTGAATAAGTTGGAGCGACATCGTTTTGGTGTAGCGTTAGTGTGAGATCTGGTCGCGTGTGTCTGCTGGTTGTCCAGTAGAGGCAGATGTCAACGTGGGTCAACATCACTGTAGCGCGAGGAGGAAACGTCGTCGTTTTGGCTAGCGCTAAGGAACCAATCAATGCGCATATTTGATTTCCAGATGTCAACATTGGTCAACGTTCCTGTATTTTGCGTCTGGTTTTCCTGTAGCTTGCGGCTGGTATTGCACGAGAGGACCAGATTTGATGACGTGGCAATGTGACGCCGTTTTGATTTGTTGCAACGCTGCGTTCTGTATGTTGCAGCTGGTTCCAGCTTTTGTATTTTAAACCAATGTCTGGCTATCCAGCTGCGAGAGATTTGTTCGCCTACTGTAGCTTGCAGCTCGTGGTGGTTACTGTAGCTTGCGTCTGGGTGTTTTGTGCGAGAACTAGCGACTGGATGACGTAGACTATGCGTCGTCGTTTTGTTTAGCGTGGTTTGAGATTTCATCAGCTGGTTTCTTTGCATCTGCTGGTTGTTTGTGCCTGCTGGTTTTTGTCGGTGGATTTGTTTAAAACAGATTTCAGCAGCTACGTGATTTATATATAGGAAGACTTGGTCTTCGATTGAGATATAAGATCCCATACTTAGAATATTTTCCTCGACATTCGTTCTTCGCTTCGAACCCTAGGCTACTGTTCACCGTTGATTTTATCCGGTGATTCCCGTCGATTTCGGCCGTCGTCTTGGACAATTGAGGTAGCGTTGGACTCCTCTTGCAAAGCTCTATCATTCCATACCACTTTGGGAGGCTGTGATCGGCTAGTTGAGGAACGCGAAGTTGCTGCTTGGTTGTGCGTGGTATCGTACAAGTAGAACTTCGTTCCTTTTGTGATGAGATCTGTTCCTAGCCTTGAATTAAGCTCCCTGCTGAGTTGTGTTGTTGAGATTAGTCGTTGGTTTGGTTGAGCGTAGCTCCCAGCCGTGAGCTTCTATAATTGGCCGTGAGTTTTGTGCAACTTTTGAGATCTGTGTGTTGTGTATTTAGCAGGTTACTATCCAGAACTCTCGGGCCTGTTTTGTAGTAATTGTTGCACAAAAGTATAAGGTATGGATCTGAGCTTGATGTAGCTGGGAATTGGCGTGAGATTGAATGCTAGATGGCTGTGGTGCAATGCCGTGGATGTGCTGTGTGCCTACGTGATTCTGTTGATTGCCTAGTTGCTCTGTTTATGCATAATGCATTTCCCATATTGCATTCATATTGTCGTTACAGCCATTGTTCGTATATTGTATTGCTGTTGTTGATTCTTACCAGGATGCGAGGGCGAGCGGCAATACCGCACTCTCATCTCCCTACTGGGATCGTTAGCCACCATGTGCCGAGTGGTTAACTACCACAGTTCATGGGCGAGGCAACGGCAGGTTGAGTTGTTTGATTCATCTGGTATTAGGGTGTTGTTTCATGGCGAGTGGCTCATTACCACACTGTGAACACACCCCGTGGCCACTGTTGTTGCAGATTCTTGGAGCTGTGCTTGAGTTCCTTAGCTCCCTTGTTGGTCGAGCCTTCTGTTGTTTCCGGTGTCTCATGCATAGCATCTGCATCTTATCTTATGCATTTCCTTAGCTGTTTTATTTGCTCTCCGTACTGGGGTTTGACCCCATGTCCCTCTGGGGCTTGGTTTGTTTCCTTGTTTGTGTTGTTTTCAGAAAAACCCAGGTTTTACAGCTGATCGTGGCTTTAACCCAACTGGTGGTGCCCCAGGAGGTGGTTAGCTTGTCCCAGTTGCGTATAGCATATATATATATATGTATCAGTTAGCCAGGGGGATTCCCTGTGCTTCGTTATTGTATCCCGTATTTGGAGTCTGATACATGTTGTCGTTGGATGTTGTTAAGCTATACTGATTCTGTTGTGGTTGGATTTTAAACTGGGATCGTATTTTGAGTATTCTTGTATTTTAAATTATATGTTTTAAACCGTCAGGCCTAAACGGAAAAAAAAAATAATTTTACCCGCCTTTTAATAAGCTTCCGCATGTGTTTGTATGTTTTACTCTGTTTAGAGCACGAGGCCTGACATTTTTGGTATCAGAGCTTAAGCTGGGATAAGCTCAATTTCTTTTGATCATACTCGAGTCTAGGCACAGTGTTGTGGGTTGCATGTGCTTGACTGTGTGACTACGTGCTGCATATTTCTGTGTTATACGCTATCTATGCCTCATCTGTTCTGTTTTGCTTGATCTTGTTGAGAGTTTTCGTAGATGCCGCCTAGACGTCGTGGTAGAGGTAGGGGTAGTTTGAGGAATCAGCAAGACAGAACGAGGATAGGCGTAGTGCTCGCAGTCAGACTCGTGTTAGTGATGAGGAGGAGGAAGTTGGTGACTTGCCTCCCCCGATGGAGCGGATGGATGTAGTGATCGCTCGGTTTCAGAGGATGAACCCTCCAGTCTTCAATGGTGATGAGTCCAATGAGGATGCAGACTCGTGGCTCCGGAACGTCATCTTTATTTTCGATCGATGTCAGTATGATGATGAGCTCCGTTTGAGTTTAGTGATTCTACTGCTTAGGAAGACCGCAGAGCGCTGGTGACGAGGCGATTATAGTACCTTGGAGGAGACCGGTGTTGGGATCTCTTGGAACAGTTTTTGCGAGACCTTCCGGCAGGAGTATGTGCCTGAGTCTTATGTGAACGCCTGGGAGCGGGAGTTCGACCATCTGGAGCAGGGTTCCATGACTGTTCGGGAGTACGCTAGGAAGTTCTATTCTCTGTTGGCGTACGTTCCCCATGTTTCTGGCCGGGAGAGGGCCAAGCGGACTCGATTTCTTGAGGTCTTGAATGAAGAGTTGTATCAGATGGTTTTGACTAGTAAGCCCAAGACTTACGCTGAGGCTGTGGACAGTGCCATTGACATTGAAGAAGGTTTGCGCAGCCGTCGTGCTCGTCGGCAACAGGCACCGCAGGGTGGTCGTCCTGCTATTCAGGGAGCGCAGTCTTCTCAGTCCTCCCAGTCAGCTTATCAGCCCCAGCAGCAGCAGCAGCAGCCACAGGTGGCGCAGCAGTCTGGCCGTCAGAGGTTTCGACCCCGAGGTCAGCTGTTTAATAAGAAGTCGGGTTCTGGCTCTTCTGGTTCTGGCAGTTCGAGTAGAAATGGATCTCAGACTGAGTTTTGTGGCTTTTGCGGTGGGAAGCATCCTTCCACGCAGTGTGTAGGTGTGCAGGGTTCCTGCAACCTTTGTGGTCAGTACGGGCATTTTGCGAGAGTGTGTCCGTCAGCTGGATCACAGCAGACCGCGGCCCAGCCTCAGGGTCGTGGAGGTCAGTCTAGGGGCCGTTCTAAGCAGTTTTAGTAGCCCCGATTGGGTGAGACTCAGTTTAGGCCGTTTCAGTAGCCTGGCCCTTCGCGCTTTGGGCAGTCTTCTTAGCCTTTCTTCCCAGGACCCCAGCATGCTCAGGTTAACGCCATCACTAGAGAGCAGGCCGAGGAGACACCGAGCCGGGTGATTGGAGGTACATGTCTTATCTTTGACTTTCCTGCTCGTGTGTTGTTTGACACCGGTGCATCGCATTCGTTTATTTCTGATTCGTTTGTTGTTGAGCATGGTCTGTGTACCATCCATTTGCGTGATGTTGTTTCTGTTTCTACCCCTGGTGGTGTGAGACTGTTCTCCCAGGAGGTTTTGTTGGATGGCGTGTTGCGGTTTGGTGAGCATGTCTTAGCCTTTCTCCCAGGACCCCAGCATGCTCAGGTTAACGCCATCACTAGAGAGCAGGCCGAGGAGACACCGAGCCGGGTGATTGGAGGTACATGTCTTATCTTTGACTTTCCTGCTCGTGTGTTGTTTGACACCGGTGCATCGCATTCGTTTATTTCTGATTCGTTTGTTGTTGAGCATGGTCTGTGTACCATCCATTTGCGTGATGTTGTTTCTGTTTCTACCCCTGGTGGTGTGAGACTGTTCTCCCAGGAGGTTTTGTTGGATGGCGTGTTGCGGTTTGGTGAGCATGTCCTGTTAGCGAACTTGATCCGTTTGATGCTTTGGGATTTCGATTGCATAGTTGGGATGGATGTGCTGTCCAACTATAGGGCCTCCGTGGACTGCTTCCATGGGATTGTGCGTTTTAGGCCTATGTCTGGCTAGAAGTGGGACTTCTATGGCCAGGATTCTAGATCGAAGATCCCGTTGATCTCAGCGATGGAGATGTTTAGCTTGTTGTCTTTGGGGAATGCTGGCTTTATGATTTACGCTTTGGATGCGTCTTCTTCTTCCCGCGTTCAGCTCAGTGACGTTCCCGTGGTGCGACGATTCCCTGATGTGTTCCCGGAGGAGATTCCTGGTTTTCCTCTGAGGCGGGAGATCGACTTCAGCATAGAGCTGGTGCCTGGCACAGCTCTGATTTCACGTGCTCCTTATCGTCTGGCGCCTGCGGAGTTGAGAGAACTCAAGGTGCAGTTAGTTGATTTGCTGGAGAAGGGTTTTATCCGTCCTAGTATGTCACCGTGGGGAGCACCCATATTGTTTGTGAAGAAGAAGGATGGCTCAATGCGGATGTGCATTGATTTTCGCCAGTTGAATAAAGCCACTGTCAAGAACAAGTACCCGTTGCCAAGAATCGATGATCTGTTCGATCAGTTGCAAGGTTCTGCGGTGTATTCAAAGATTGATCTTCGTTCCGGGTACCATCAGCTGAGAGTGAGAGAACAAGATGTCACGAAGACTGCGTTTCGTATGAGGTACGAACATTTTGAGTTTTTGGTGATGCTGTTTGGTTTGACCAACGCGCCTGTAGTCTTTATGGATTTGATGAACCGAGTGTTCCGTGAGTTTATTGATCAGTTTGTGATCGTGTTCATCGACGACATCTTAGTCTATTCGAAGACTCCTTTGGAGCACAAGGAGCATTTGTGGATTGTCCTTCAGACGCTGAGAGACCAGCAATTGTATGCAAAGTTTTCCAAGTGTGAGTTCTGGTTGGATCGCATCGTATTCTTGGGACATGTGATTTCAGCCGAGGGCATTTTGGTGGATCCTAGCAAGGTTGATGCCGTTCTGAACTGGGAGCGTCCCAGGAATGTTTCCGAGATTCATAGTTTCTTGGGTCTGGCTGGCTATTATCGTCGTTTCTTTGAGGTATTCTCAAGTATAGCAAAGCCGATGACTCAATTAACACAGAAGGACAAGAGGTTTGTTTGGACTGAGCAGTGCGAGATTTCTTTTCAACTGCTCAAGAAAATGTTGACTACTACGCCTGTGTTGGCTCTGCCGTCCGGTTCAGGTGGTTTTGTTGTTTGTTCTGACGCTTCGCTTAATGGATTGGGTTGTGTGTTGATGCAGAATGGTCGAGTCATTGCGTATGCCTCGCGGCAGCTGAAACCGCATGAGACTCGTTACCCAGTTCATGATTTGGAGTTAGCGGAAGTGGTCTTTGCGTTAAAGATCTGGCGTCACTACCTGTATGGCGAGAAGTTTGTGGTGTACTCCGACCACAAGAGTTTGCAGTATCTGTTTTCGCAGCCTGACCTGAACATGAGACAACGTAGATGGATGGAGCTGCTAAAGGACTTTGATTGTTAGATTAAATACCAGCCTGGGAAGTCAAACGTAGTGGCTGATGCTTTGAGCAGGAAGGCTAGTGAGATGCTTGCATCGTTGTACATCTCTAAGGATCAGGAGCATATTAACACTACGGGTTGGATATTTTACCCGGCTGAGGATTGTGTTGTGGTTTCATCTTTCCAAGTGGAGCTGCAGATTGTTTCTACCATTCAAGCAGCTCAAAGGACTGATCCATCTATCCACGAGTTGAAGTTGAAGGTCAGGGCTGGTGAACTTGAGGACTATTCTGTCTGTCCGACGGTTGTTTGTGTTTCCGGAGCAGGTTGGTTGTGCCCAATTTGATTTATTTGAAGGAGGAGATCCTTCGGGAAGCGCACTGTAGCAGACATAGGGTTCATCCTGGTGCACGGAAGATGTACCATGCTTTGAAGCCGCACTTTTGGTGGGCTGGCCTAAAGAGCGACATTGCTGGTTTTTTTGCTCGATGTTTGAATTTTCAGATGGTAAAGGCCGAAAGGATGAGACCTGGTGGTCTGTTGCAGAGTTTAGAATTGTCCCAATGGAATTGGTAGCACATTGCTATGGATTTCGTGACGCATCTGCCTCGTTCCAGCAGAGGATGCGATGCCATTTGGGTGGTTATAGACCGTTTGTCGAAGTCTGCACACTTCAATCCCTATGGGATGACCTTCTCGTTGAAGAAGATGGCGAAGTTGTACGTTGATTTTGTTGTTAGACTGCATGGTGTGCCCATTTCGATCGTTTCCGATCGAGATCTGATGTTTAATTCCAGGTTTTGGAAGAGTTTGCAAATAGATTTGGGTACCAGAATGGCAATGAGCACCGCGTATCACCCCCAGACAGATGGCCAATCTGAGCGAACTATCCAGGCGTTGGAGGATATGTTGCGTGCTGTTGTGTTTGATTTCGGAGGTAGCTGGCAAGACGCGTTGTCTTTGGTCGAGTTTTCGTACAATAACAGCTACCAAGTGACGATTGGTATGACGCCTTTTGAGTCTTTGTATGGCAGAAAGTCTAGATCGCCAGTGTGTTGGGAAGAAGTGGGGGAGAAGCAGCTATCTGCCCCTGACTTTGTGCAGCAAATGAAAGATCATGTGGATCTTTTTAGACAGCGGATGAAAGCTGCCCAAGATCGCCAAGCCAATTATGCGAATAAGAGGCGTCGAATTCTTGAGTTTCAGGTTGGTGATCATGTATTTCTCAAGGTTTTCCCGTTTCGTAGTGTGATGCGCTTTGGACGCAAGGGAAAGTTAGCCCCTCGTTATGTTGGTCCGTATGAGATTGTTGAGAGGATTGGCCCTTTAGCGTATCGGCTGTTGTTGCCGCCCGAATTGTCTTCTCTTCATGACGTCTTTCATGTTTCCATGTTGAGGAAGTATGAGCCAGATCCGTCTCATGTGCTTAGAACTGACGAGGTGGAGCTAGATCAGTCGTTGAGCTATCAAGAATATCCTTTGCAGATCCTCGGCAGAAAAGAGAAACAGTTGAGAAATAAGACCATTCCGTTGGTAATGGTGCAGTGGAGCAAACATGGAAGGGAAGAAGCTACTTGGGAGCTGGAAGAAAAGATGCAGCGCGAGTGGCCGCATCTGTTTGAGTAGCTGTTGAGCTAAATTGCCAGTAGTTTGTAGCTTTTGGTTGTAATTCTTCCCTAGTTGTTGTTATTTGTTTGCTCAGTTATCTTGAACTCTTTGCCTGTGTTAGGCGAGTTTTGTTTTGTATCTTGCTGCTGTATCTGGTTTCAGAATTTTTGTGTTGATTTCGAGGACAAAATCCTTTTTAGTGGGGGATAAATGTGAGACCTGGATTTGTATTAGAGATTAATTGTAGGAATGTATCAGTTTTTAGAGATTTCTGGTGGTTTGGATCTCTGTTTGTATGATTTGTTGCATTTTCGGGTCTGAAATAGCATTTGGATCAATTCTGGGAGTTTTCGTGTTTTTGAATTTGAAAGCTTGATTTTGGAGAGATCTGGTAGCGTTTGTAAAAATCAGCAGTTGCCTTAGCGTGAATTTGTATCGCGTTGGATACGGTGTCGTTTGAATAAGTTGGAGCGACATCGTTTTGGTGTAGTGTTAGTGTGAGATCTGGTCGCGTGTGTCTGCTGGTTGTCCAGTCGAGGCAGATGTCAACGCGGGTCAACATCACTGTAGCGCGAGGAGGAAACGTCATCGTTTTGGCTAGCGCTAAGGAACCAGTCGATGCGCATATTTGATTTCCAGATGTCAACGTTGGTCAACGTTCCTGTAGCTCGCGTCTGGTTTTCCTGTAGCTTGCGGCTGGTATTGCGCGAGAGGACCAGATTTGATGACGTGGCAATGCGACACCATTTTGATTTGTTGCAATGCTGCGTTTTGTATGTTGCAGCTGGTTCCAGCTTTTGTATTTTGAACCAGCGTCTGGCTGTCCAGCTGCGAGAGATTTGTTCGCTACTGTAGCTTGCAGCTGGTGGTGGTTACTGTAGCTTGCGACTGGGTGTTTTGTTCGAGAACTAGCGACTCGATGACGTAGGCTATGCGTCGTCGTTTTGTTTAGCGTGGTTTGAGATTTCAGCAGCAGGTTTCTTTGCATCTGCTGGTTGTTTGTGCCTGCTGGTTTTTGTCGGTGGATTTGTTTAAAACAGATTTCAGCAGCTACGGGATTTATATATAGGAAGACTTGGTCTTCGATTGAGATATAAGATCCCATACTTAGAATATTTTCCCCGAAATTCGTTCTTCGCTTTGAACTCTAGGCTACTGTTCACCACTGATTTTATCCGGTGATTCCCGTCGATTCCGACCGTCGTCTTGGACAATTGAGGTAGCGTTGGACTCCTCTTGCAAAGCTCTATCATTCCATACCACTTTGGGAGGCTTTGATCGGCTAGTTGAGGAACGCGAAGTTGCTGCTTGGTTGTGCGTGGTATCGTACAGGTAGAAATTCGTTCCTTTTGTGATGAGATCTGTTCCTAGCCTTGAATTAAGCTCCCTGCTGAGTTGTGTTGTTGAGATTAGTCGTTGGTTTGGTTGAGCGTAGCTCCCAGCCGTGAGCTTCTATAATTGGCCGTGAGTTTTGTGCAGCTTTTGAGATCCGTGTGTTGTGTATTTAGCAGGTTACTATCCAGAACTCTCGGGCCTGTTTTGTAGTAATTGTTGCACAAAAGTATAAGGTACGGATCTGAGCTTGATGTAGCTGGGAATTGGCATGAGATTGAATGCTAGATGGCTGTGGTGCAATTCCGTGGATGTGCTGTGTGCCTACGTGATTCTGTTGATTGCCTAGTTGCTCTGTTTATGCATACATGCATTTCCCATATTGCATTCATATTGTCGTTACAGCCAATGTTCGTATATTGTATTGCTGTTGTTGATTCTTACCAGGATGCGAGGGCGAGCGGAAATACCGCACTCTCATCTCCCTGCTGGGATCGTTAGCCACCATGCGTCGAGTGGTTAACTACCACAATTCATGGGCGAGGCAACGACAAGTTGAGTTGTTTGATGCATCTGGTATTAGGGTGTTGTTTCATGGCGAGTGGCTCATTACCACACTGTGAACACACCCCGTGGCCACTGTTGTTGCAGATTCTTGGAGCTGTGCTTGAGTTCCTTAGCTCCCTTGTTGGTCGAGCCTTCTGTTGTTTCCGGTGTCTCATGCATAGCATCTGCATCTTATCTTATGCATTTCCTTAGCTGTTTTATTTGCTCTCCGTACTGGGGTTTGACCCCATGTCCCTCTGGGGCTTGGTTTGTTTCCTTGTTTGTGTTTTTTTCAGGAAACCCAGGTTTTACAGCTGGTCGTGGCTTTAACCCAACTGGTGGTGCCCCAGGAGGTGGTTAGCGTGTCCCAGTTGCGTATAGCATATATATATATATGTATCAGTTAGCCAGTTGGATGCCTGCGCTTTGTTATTGTATCCCGTAGTTGGAGTCTGATACATGTTGTCGTTGGATGTTGTTATGCTATACTGATTCTGTTGTGGTTGGATTTTAAACTGGGATCGTATTTTGAGTATTCTTGTATTTTAAATTATATGTTTTAAACAGTTAGGCCTAAACGAAAAAAAACAAAAAAAATTTTACCCGCCTTTTGATAAGCTTCCACATGTGTTTGTATGTTTTACTCTATTTAGAGCACGAGGTCTGACAAATAGTACGTTAGTGGCCACGGGGTGTGTGAGTATATGGGATCTACCCACTCATCTCAACACACGGTACCAGATGCACAACATGACTCAACCCGCTGTTGCCCAACTTATGAGATGTGAGAGCTACCCACTCCGCTCATAGTGGCTAACAGATCCCAGCAGGGAGATGAGGTACGGGAGTTACCCGCTCAGCCTCAACAGCATCCTGGTACGCACAGAGATCAACAACAACAAGGCAAGATCAACAAGATCTGAATGCACATGAACAATGCGTATGCAATGAACAGCTTGCGATTATCAACACAATACAAGCAAGCAGATAACAGCACAGATGCATACACAACAACACATAATATCTATGCCTAATTCAACGCTATAAACAAGCTCACATCCGTACCTCAAATCTTCTGTGAAACAATTACTACAAACTGGGTCCAAGAAATGCATATCTCACACCTGCTAAGCCAATTACAAACAACTACTCAAGGACTGAAACACAGTAAAACAACATCTGGGAGCTACGAACTCGACCAGCGCTATACTACCCCTCTAACTCAATAGAGAGCTCTAAACAGATACAAAGCAGGGTCCGAACACTTACCCCAACAAGCTAGGATGGTATGCTAACAAACTACAAAAGGATATGTCTTCGCGCACCTCACCAGCTTCAAGCAAACGTCTGAAAGCTATATCCAAACGAAGCGTCTCAGCAAGAGTGATAGTCCCAAAATACGATCAATAGGTTCGAAAAACAGTTGCAAGAGTTCAGAAGGGGGAGGGGGTTGAATGAACTCTTGGTATTTTCAAATTTTCGAAACCTTTTAAAACAAGTTTTACAAGCACTGCTTAACTTAAATCCGAGTTACCAGATTTAAGGATCTCAGTTTAATCAAATCTCTTGGCCAACAAAAGTGTGCGGAAATAGGCCAATTGATTTGTGAACAGATTAACCAAGAAACAAGTAAATGCGTAAAGTAAATAGCAAGGGTCAAGAATTTGTTTCTGGAAGTTCGGATATAAATATCCTACGTCTCCCCTTCTTCCTTTTCAGGAAGGTTTGACTAGAATATTTGATTTGTATAGGTCTTCTACACACAGCCAATCACCGAGCCTCGCTCAAGGTGAACTCCTAGTAATCCACAAACAACAACAAGCAGTCGCAGCTGCTGAATACAGGTGATGAATAATATTTTGAACGGCTTCAAGGAGCACGTTCGTTACAGACTCAAATGATATAACAGTGAATAAAACTCTATAAGACTGTAAAATCTTCTGGTTTCTAAAAACGTAGAAACGCAATTCAATGAGTGAACCAGAAGATGACTCGAAGGTTTTTCTAGTAAGATCAACGGTTTAGTTCTTCGAGTGTTTGAGCTTTTGTGAATATGGTTTCTGTAGAATATAAGCTCAAGAAAGATTGAGACTCAAACTCAGCAGAGTAATGGCAAGTTAAACAATAGCGAGCGTGAGATGGTTCTTCAATCCAAACTTCTGCTATATATAGTCTTCGATCTCAACGGTCATTAGTTTCTTCAAAGGCAACAAAATCTCCTTTTGAATTCCTGTCAAATCGTACGCCGTAAATCCTGCTCCACCAAGAGGCAAGTCGCACTATGTCAGAGCAAATTTGGCTTCTTTCCATATTTGTGCAAACGCCGTAAATCGCCCTCTGATACAGTGTACTATACCTAACATAGTACTGAAATTGTCTCCTCATTTAAAGCACATGTACGATTCAATCTCCACCTTTGATTTCCTCTAATATGAACGTTTGAATCGAACGAGCTATTATGCAACCTATGAAAGATATGAAACTGCTGATAGCTATAAGTTTCTCCCTTACTGCTGGTTACAAAGGTTAAGAAAAGCATCGACTGAATCAAGAGAGTACTGTAGCCATCTGCTGATCACTGTAGCCATCTGCTGATCACTGTAGCTATCTGCTGATTTGAATGTCTGTTTGCTGAATAACATTGAAGAATACAACTGCTGGAATACCAACACAAACTTCATCGACTGATTCCAATACGCTGTCATTTCAACTTATTCAAACGCTGTCGTTTTGTAGTCTTTAACAAAACATGCTATCGCTCAAATACTTGCGCCTTCAATTAAAACCACTGTCTGCTGATATGCCCTTGAAGAATCTACCTGCTGGTTACTTTTGAAAAATCCAACTGCTGAAATACAAACTAACGACTTATCTGCTGAATTCTTCCATCTGCTGAATTTCTCCAAATAGACCATCTGCTGAAAATCAACCCGTCGATAAAAAATGTTCTCCTGTAAAATTTAGGGTCTGCTGTGCTTGAGCACTAAACTCCAGTAAATCATTTCGAGTAGCTGCCACTTGCTCATCCAGAGAATTGATTCTAGCATTAAGCTCTTGGTGAGTCTCCCAGCTCTTGGTGAGTCTCTCTAACCACTCTCCGAACATCAACAACATCAAGACCAGTAGTTACAATCTGAGTGCCAAGCTGCTTATGAGATGATTGTAACTCCAATGACAAGAGATTACGTTGATCATTTGAGTCTCTGCGCAACTCCCCAAGAACTCGATCCTGTGCATCGAGGCGTGCGGTAACTTGCTTCTCAAAGTCGTGGAGGTGCAATAATATTGTATCCTTGTGCTTGGCACCATCATCTTGTTCACGGATTTCATCTATCGAAGCTCGCAACTGGTTTAATGCCTCGCTGATATCTGGACTAGGAGCAGCTGGTAGAGAAATAGAAGCAGTAGTAGCAGTATCATGAGCAGTAGAATCCATTGAAATGGCGTCTGAAGATGAATCAGAAAAAGAATGCTCATCTAGCAACTGTACAATCGAAGCAACTGAGACTGTAGTCTGAGCAATCTGTACATTTCTCAACACGATTCTCTCAGAAGCAATTGCTGCAACAAAACTAGAAATATCCTCTGTAGTCAATCTGCTGAACAAACTGTACTGTATATAGACTGTAAAAATCTGAGAAAAACGAAGAGCAAACACTGTTGGCTGTTGATAATCAAAACTCGAATCTGGTTCAGTAACGGCTAAGGCTCTACAAAAATTTACTGAACCAACTGGTAGTAATCTCTTAGAAGCACAAAATTCAACCGCCTCCAGACAAACATCTCCCCATTTCTTCTTCAGCAATTTGAAAAATTCCACGGGAGGGAGAGTGTCATCATATTGACGCTGACTAGAAACCACAAAGATAGTGTGGGCATGAATAACATGGTGACTAGTCAACCGACCTTCAAACAATGTAGAACAACACAGCCTAGCCCATCGAATACGGTGAGCTACTCCCTGCTGTTTTAGTTCCTCCAAAACAAAAGAAAGGAGAGCTGAAAGCATGTTTATAACTTTAAGATGCACTGCCGAATCTCCTTCCCCGGGTACAAAATTTGCTATCCATCCGTCTAAGTATTTTCTCACAAGAAGTGCTCTGTACTTCAAGATTATATACATTTTCCGTTGAAGTGCTACTCCCATGGACTCTGCCTCCTCCCAAGACAATACTAGTTCCTCCTTAGCAAAATAGGAGTCATCTATTTGTAAATTTGCTAATCTCTTCAAACTGAAAGAATAAAAGAATTCTGCCACCTCATCTATTATCTTCTCCCGTAACTGTATCAGTAGATCTATATCGGCACAAATCAAATAATAATGTTCCTGCGGGGCTTACCCTTGATTGGGTCTTTCAACTGGAGAGGCTCCTTCCCCTTGGCAGCGACGGGGATTTGTTGAAGACTTGCTAGGTACCAAGTCTTTTCATCCACACCAGGGATTTGGATATCTTTGCTAGTAGTAATCATCGTGACTTCCCATGCAGGCAATGGAAGCTCTGCTGGAATAGTCATTATGATCTCGTCCAAAGACATCTTCTCATCAGCATCAATCAATTCATCACTTATCTCCATACCCTCTGGTTCCTCCATAGAAAACTGTACCTGCTGGTCTCCACCAGCAGCACCAACATCCATGGTTTCTTCTTCTTCATCAGTGTCACTTGCAGTGACCACTGGTCTTTCAGCATCCCATCTGGCAATAAGATCGTCATAGGGGAGATCGAACCACTGAGGCTCTTTAGCAGTACCAGCTGGTTGATATCTATCAGCAGATGCATCAACTTCCTGATTTTATTCTGCTGGTTCCATGAGAGCAGTATCTTCGATCACCTGCTTAATTATAAAATCCACATCATCAGCAGATGAGGGCCTTGTTTCCTCAGCAGGAACCTCCACTGCTGGTTCAATAGACTCTCCAACACTTGTCTCAACATCAGCTGATGGTTCTGCCACCGGCTCATCAATTTTCTCAGCAGTAGCATCAACATCTGCAGCAACTGCTTTTACACCATCAGTTTCACCAGCTGGTTGGTCAGAAATGTCCTCAGCAGCTGGTGCAACAGCAATTGGCTCAACCATTTGAATGGGCACGGCCTCTTGTGCCACGACCACTATTTCCAAATTAGCTTTTGAAGACATCGTCCTCCTCTTTTTAATCACTGGTGCTCCAACAGCAGCAAAAGCTGGTCTTTTCTTAGAGGCAGCCTTTGGCTTGGGTGCCCCAACAGCTTCCTCTGCACCAACTTTATCATTAAGAGAGACATATCGATGCACAGTCTTTTCAGTAAGAATTTTGGAAGCAGGAAACTCTGAAGATTCGCCTAATTCCAGATTTGGAATATTCTCCAGCAGAAGACTTATTTGAACAGCGAAGCCCTTGGCTTTCTTAGACCCTGGAGTCACCATCTTCTTAAGAATGCTGAACAATACACTGCCCCAATCCATCCTTACTCCGCAGAAAACTGCTGTCACCATCTAAAATTTTTCCACTGTTAATGCATTGAAAGACCATGCCTTTACAGAAATATATTTTGCCATAATATCACACAGGAGGCGATACTCAACCTTCATCTGACCCTTCTTCCCCGACAAACTCACCGGCTCACTTGACATAGACACAATGCTCCGAGCATAAAAAATCACATCCTTTGGAATCTCAGATAATTCCGATAAACCATCCACTGGTAAGTCAAAGGACTCTGCAAACCATTCTTCAGAAATTTCGACCAGCTGTCCAGCCACAGTACTAATTACCACACCATCTCGAACCGATGCGTTCGCGAAGAAATCAACCAGATCAGCTTCATAAATGACTGCCGGACAGCCCAGAAATCCCACAAGGCCAGATGCCTTTATATCCTGAAACATGGACACCATACCTGGGTCGTCCATGGCGAGAATTGAGTCAAAGACGATAAGCTGAGAGTTGCTGTAGAAAGAAGTTGCCATTTCTGATTATAGATAGCAAAAAGAACACCTGAAAAAATCTTTGCAAAATAAATCGCAGAGAATACGAATGCAAGAGTAATATGAAAGAACACACAGTAGAAATTTTTACAAGGTAAAAGAGAAACGAAGAGTAAACGCCGTAATTTAAACTAGAAAAGCAAAAGTTACTAGAGAGAGAAAGTTTCGATGTGACTGTTCGCATGGTAATAACACGTGTCAATCATCCATTAGCGCGTACAATTTTTGAAATGATTTTGAAAATATTTTCAAAATATTTTTACACGTATATTGTAAAAGGTTTTCCAAAATATTTTAATCAATCACGGTACAAGTTTAATAGATGCGCGCCAAAATAAAGTCACAGATGGTGCAGTAAGATTGTTACTGCTGGTTTAATATATCGTTGAGGGTGGCAGGAGCTGGTTACAAATAAGCATCAGCTGTATATATGTAACAACTGAGTGTGTTCAGTCATGACATATTCAGCTGACGTCACGCTTAACAATCCAGCTCCTGGTTCCCCCTACGGCTGATAATCTCCCAATGCGAGAAGCTTACCCCAGCTGATAATCTTATTGTTCCCCCTGAACAAAAGATTTACAGCTGATTTAAACAACAGCTGACAACCTGCAAAATGCGTTAGTGCACAAATAATCAAGGCAATTCAAGGAGACCTAAGATGTTTCTAAAATAAGAAAACTTAGCGTCTGGTAGAGGCTTTGTGAAGATATCAGCAACTTGTTGGTCAGTCGACACATACTCCAGCCGGACGTCCTTCTTTAGTACATGGTCCCTTATAAAATGATGCCTTATGTCGATGTGCTTTGTTCTTGAATGAAGCACAGGATTTTGGGTGATTGCGATGGCACTGGTATTGTCAATGAGAATAGGTGTTTCAGAAGCATCAATGCCATAGTCCTTCAGCTGATGTTGAATCCACAATATTTGAGCACAGCAACTACCAGCTGCAAGATACTCTGCCTCAGCTGTGGACGTTGCAATGGACGTCTGCTTCTTACTAATCCAGGAAATCAGTCGATCCCCTAAAAATTGACAAGTCCCACTTGTGCTTCTACGATCAATCCTACATCCTGCGTAATCTGCATCACTATAACCGATTAGTTGAAAGCCTGAGTCTTTGGGATACCAAAGACCCACGTTGAAAGTACCCTTTAAATATTTCAATATTCGCTTTACAGCTATGTAATGTGATTGCTTTGGCTCTGCTTGGTATCTAGCACACATACAGACAGCAAACATGATGTCTGGTCTGCTAGCAGTTAAGTATAGCAAAGAGCCTATAATACCACGATAAAGAGATACCTCAATGGCAGATCCAGCTTCATCTTCATCTAATTTTATCGAGGATCTCATTGGAGTTTCTGCTGCTGAACAGTTGTCCATACCAAACTTCTTCAGCAATTCTTTCATATATTTCGCCTGGTTAATGAAGATTCCATTTTCCAGCTGGCGAACTTGTAAGCCCAGAAAGAATGTTAACTCCCCCATCATGCTCATCTCGAATTTGTCCTGCATGATCTTAGAGAATTTCTTGCACAGTTTGGGGTTATTTGACCCAAAAATTATGTCATCAACATATATTTGAACTAATAATACATGGTCAGCTTTCACAAATTTAAATAGTGTCTTATCAACTGTGCCTATTGTGAAATCATGCTCAATTAGAAATTTAGATAGTGTATCATACCAAGCTCTGTGTGCTTGCTTCAACCCATACAGAGCTTTATCCAGTTTGTAAAAAAAGTCTGGATGTGTATGATTTACGAAGCCAGGAGTTTGTGCAACATACACTTCCTCTGTTAAGACGCCATTAAGAAAGGCACTCTTAACATCCATTTGAAAGACTTTAAAGTTTTTGAAAGCAGCATATGCAAGAAACATGCGAATGGGCAACTCTTAACATCCATTTGAAAGACTTTAAAGTTTTTGAAAGCAGCATATGCAAGAAACATGCGAATGTCTTCTAATCTTGCTAATGGTGCGAAGGTCTCATCAAAGTCTATTCCTTCCATTTGTCTAAATCCTTGTGCTACCAGCCTAGCTTTATATCTAGTTACTATCCCATCTTCATTGAGTTTGTTCCTAAAGACCCACCTTGTTCCTATGATTGAATGATTACTAGGTCTAGGTACAAGTGTCCAAACATTATTACGTTTGAACTGGTTTAACTCTTCTTGCATAGCGTCTATCCAGCTGGGGTCAGCTAAGGCCTCATCTATCATTTTAGGTTCTATATGCGAAATTAATGCTGAATCAAAATGATCATGCATTAGCTGGCCTCGTGTGCGAACAGGGGATTCGAAATTACCTATTACTTGCTCGGGTGGATGATTTCTATTCCACCGAAGATCAAGTCCAATTGGATTTGTTCTTTGTTCCCCCTGTGTTGATGGCTGGATTGCAACAGCTGGATCAGCAGATGCCATTTGTCGTTCATCATTGTGCGTCTGCTTCCAGCTGGTGAGATTGACTTGCGACTGGTTCATCAGCTGGTGGTCTTGATACCAGTTGATGATCACTTGCGACTGGTTGTCCACCTGTTGGTCTCAATACCGAGTGATATGATGTGCTCGCGCCTTGTTGTCCAGCCGGTGATGAAGATATCACTGGATGATTTGTGCTACCAGCTGGGCCTCAGGCGTTGGTCTTGAAACCAGTTGAGAAGCGCTTGCGACAGCTTGCAAAACGTCTTGTTTAGAATTTGTCACTTCATTTCTAGCAGCTGGTACCCTTGGGGCAAAATGGTCATGCGGCTGATTCACGTTAGTTAAATCAATAACTACTGGATTACCTGCTAGATCCTGTTGATCATCATTATGCGTTGTGACCACTGCTGGTTGTTCTTACTCAGCTGTATATCTTTGTGGCACGTCGTCGTCTGATTCTTCAAGACTTGTTGACTCCAGACGTGAACACAAATCATGTAGGTTTGCAGCTGAATTTGACTTGAAGCTAGTTTCATCAAATACTATATGTGCTGATTCCTCAACCGTCAAGCTTCGATTGTTGAACACTCGATATGCATTGCTCACAGCTGAATAACCTAAGAAGATACCTGCATCAGATTTAGGTTCAAAGGCTGTTAGATTCTTCTTGCCATTGTTATGAATGAAGCATTTACATCCAAACACCCTGAAATAAGAAATATCAGGTTTCTTGCCATTCCAGATCTCATATGGGGTTTTATCGTGCATCCTATTAATTATCGATCTGTTTTGAGTATAACATGCTGTGTTAACTGCTTCTGCCCAGAATTTTTGAGAAATACCAGAATAAGCAATCATAGATCTAGCAGCTTCTTTTAAAGTGCGGTTTCTCCTTTCAGCTAACCCGTTTTGCTGAGGAGTTCTAGCTGCTGAAAGCTCATGCTTTATCCCCAAATCTTCCAAATAAGAAGTCAATTTAAAATTTAGAAACTCAGTGCCGCGATCACTTCTTATCCGGTTGACTGAACAAGATCTATCATTTTGTAAACGTTTCAAAAGACGTATCAGCTGGTCGATGGTATCAGATTTTGCTTTTAAAAACAACACCCAAGTATATTTTGAAAAATCATCAACTACTGCAAGGGTGTAATTCGTTCCCCCTAAGCTCGTTACTGAAATAGGACCAAAAAGATCCATATGCAAGAGCTCAAGGCAACGGGTAGAACATTTTCCGCCTTTATTTTTGAAAGTTGATTTTATTTGTTTTCGCAGCTGACATGCTGCACAGATCTTATCCTTAGAAAAACTAATTTTTGACAGACCAGAAACCATATCATGTTGACTCAATTTATCAAGTGTCTTGAATGCAATATGGTTCATTCTTTGATGCCACAACCAGCTCTTGGAAGAACCAGCTGCAAGGCACAGATGCTCAGATTCCAGCTGATCTGACCAATTGATTATGTAGGTATTCCCCGAACGTTTTCCTACCAATAAAATTAAACCATTTGGACTCTGAACCGTGCATGTGTGTTGTTGAAACTGGACTATGTAACCTTTGTCACACAGTTGACTAATGCTAATCAAATTATAACGAAGATTATCAACAACTAAGACATCAGCAATAGAAATGTTACCGTGGATAAGCTTACCCTTACCCACAGTGTTACCATATGCATTATCACTAAACACAATTTTAGCTCCTTTGTGTGGTGTGACGTCTGTTAGCAGCTTTCTATTTCCTGTCATATGTCTTGCACAGCCGCTGTCCAGGTACCATAAGTTTGATACATCAGCTGGTTCGTACATGTTATCCTGCAATCATAAAAACCAGCTTTTGGTACCCAATTTTACTCGGGTCCTGATTGGATTACCCCTTTCGGGACCCATACTTGAATTACTTTCACAGCTTTCCCAGTATTCGGGTCCACAAAAGTCTGTGCAAAATTGTGCGATCTATTGAGCTTAGATTTCATCTTCTGACCATTTAGATTTCTTCTCGGCTGATTCTTTGTCCAAACCGATTTTACCTTCGTCGAACTACGCCATGGCTGGTTAGGAACAAATGGCTTTCGACCAGCTTTCGCTTTGTCTTTGTCCAGTCTGTTCTTTAGCCAGCTTGGCTTGGAGCTCTCAGGTTTTTAAAAGCCGATGCCAGCTTTTCCATTATCGCTCAAATTCGGGAGAATTCTGGTCATCAAATTTTATTGACTCAAAGCAATCATATATCACGTCAGCTTTGACAAAGCTCATCTTATTGAACTTGTGATATGCTGGTTGTGATTGAGTACTTGTCTCTCCTTCACTGCTCTCACTATCATTAAAAACCAAACCAGTTTTATCATACACTGGTTTTTGAATTTCTTGTAGCTTGTGGAGAGCACGAGAAGACTTGTCCCAGGAGCTCATTTCCTTAGTCAATTTATCAACTTCAGCTTTGATCTCACTGGATTCATTTCTCAACAAATCATTCTCAGCTGTCGGCTTACTCAACTCAATCTTCAAGCTGTCAATATCCTCAAGCTCATCAAAACTTGATTCAATCGAACTACTTTTCAGACTTATGTTTTCAGCTTTAAATTCCTCGAATGAATGAGAAAGCTTCCTGTACTCTTTGACCATGTCATTTAGTGCACTGACAAGATCTTCTCGTGTAAATTCAACGTTAGAGAAATCCAATACCTCGTCATCCGATGTTTGATCAGCCATGAAGCAATGAACTTCCTCCTATTCACTGTCACTTGATGAGGAGTTGCTGGATGAAGACTCTGGGTCAGTATCTGCCTAGCTTTTGGTGCTTTCCTCAGCAACCAATACTTTACGATCATGCTTGCGGCTGGGTCTCTTGTCACCTCTTGTCCTCATCTGCCTGTGTTGAGGTGCAATAATTGCCCCTGCTAGGTAGAGCGATCGAAACGTGGCGCTTGTGTTGCTATACGGTTTAAAAGATTGGAGTTGCACCGTTACCACCAGCTATAGCTTTTGGTAAAGCGGCAAGCGCTCGATCCTACAATTGGTATCAGAGCCAAGGTCACGGGTTCGATTCCCATTGATTGCAAGGAGTGCAATTATTGGGAGGGGGATTGTTGAGTGCAATAATTGCCCCTGCTAGGTAGAGCGATCGAAACGTGGCGCTTGTGTTGCTATACGGTTTAAAAGATTGGAGTTGCACCGTTACCACCAGCTATAGCTTTTGGTAAAGCGGCAAGCGCTCGATCCTACCGCCTGTCCTTGGATCTCTCCTTGGATCTCTCAACAGCTCTTTCATCATTCTTTTCATCTCTGTTGTATCGGTCTTCCTTATTTCGATAATCAGCTCTCTTGTCGTATCACTTGTATCTATCAGCTGATCTCTTGTCGTCTCTGGATCTGTCCTCCTTTCTTGGCCTATTTCAATCAGCTGCAAAATGCCCTGGACGATCACAGTTAAAGCATTTCATATCAGCACTTACTTTATCAGATTTATGAAAGTTACTATAAGGAGAGGAAGGGTTGAAAGATCTTCTCATGAATTTCCCAAACTTCTTAACAAAGAGGGACATGACGTCATCGCTGAGTTGATCAGCAGTTTTGCTTGTGCTTGGAGAGCACTATTCAGTAGTTGTGGCTGCTAGAGCTTTCATCGGCTGGGATGTTGATGGTCCAACTTCTGCTCTTGTCTCCAACTCGAATTCATTTGCCTTGAGGTTGGCAAACAAGTCGTGCAGCTCCAACTTGTTCAAATCTTTTGATTCACGCATCGCCATTGTCTTCACGTCCCACTCCTTGGGTAACGCTCTCATCACTTTCAGTGCTAGCTCTCGGTTACTGTATTCCTTGCCAAGACTTCTTAGTTCAATCACCACAGCGCTGAACCGCTCATCGAACTCTGTCATTGTTTCTCCATCCTTCATTTTATGGACTCGTACTTCTGTTGAGCCACCGTCAGCTTGTTCTCTTTTGTCTCATCGCTTCCTTCACATATCTGGGTCAGCTTTTTCCAGATATCTTTGGCTGTGGCGCATGTTTTGATCTTGCTGAACATATTTTTGCCTTTGTCCAGCGTCTTGTAAAGTATATCCCTGGCCATGTTGTCTAAGTTCGCTTTCTTTTTATTTTCACTGGTATATTCATGTCTGGGCTTCTCAAGGAACTGGGGCTCGCCATTTGATATAGCAAATGCTAGATTTGGTTTCATGATCTTCAGTGGCCCTTCAGTGAGAACCACCAACATTTCATAATCAAGGGCGGCCAGATGCGCTTGCATCCGTATCTTCCAGTCATCATAATCTTTCCTTGAAAAAAAAGGAATCTTGTTGTGAGAAGTAGACATATTGAGATATAATGAAGCGCAAAAGATAACTGTTCAATAACTAAGATACACAGGCTCTGATACCAATTGATAGTCCCAAAATACGATCAATAGGTTCGAAAAACAGTTGCAAGAGTTCAGAAAGGGGGGGGGGGCTTGAATGAACTCTTGGTATTTTCAAATTTTCGAAACCTTTTAAAACAAGTTTTACAAGCACTGCTTAACTTAAATCCGAGTTACCAGATTTAAGGATCTCAGTTTAATCAAATCTCTTGGCCAACAAAAGTGTGCGGAAAGAGGCCAATTGATTTGTGAACAGATTAACACAAGAAACAAGTAAATGCGTAAAGTAAATAGCAAGGGTCAAGAATTTTTTTCTGGATGTTCGGATATAAATATCCTACGTCTCCCCTTCTTCCTTTTCAGGAAGGTTTCACTAGAAGATTTTATTTGTACAGGTCTTCTGCACACACCCAATCACCGAGCCTCGCTCAAGGTGAACTCCTAGTAATCCACAAACAACAACAAGAAGTCGCAGCTGCTGAATACACGTGATGAATAATATTTTGAACGGCTTCAAGGAGCACGTTCGTTATAGACTCAAATGATATAACAGTGAATACAACTCTATGAGAATGTAGAATCTTCTGGTTTCTAAAAATGTAGAAATGCGATTCAATGAGTGAACCAGAAGATGACTCGAAGGTTTTTCTATTAAGATCAACGGTTTAGTTCTTCGAGTGTTTGAGCTTTTGTGAATATGGCTTCTGTAGAATATAAGCTCAAGAAAGATAGAGACTCAAAATCAGCAGATTAACGGCAAGTTAAACAATAGCGAGCGTGAGATGGTTCTTCAATCCAACTTCTGCTATTTATAGTCTTCGATCTCAACGATCATTAATTTCTTCAAAGGCAACAAAATCTCCTTTTGAATTCCTGTCAAATCGTACGTCGTAAATCCTGCTCCACCAAGAGACAAGTCGCACTATGTCAGAGCAAATTTAGCTTCTTTCCATATTTGTGCAAACGCCGTAAATCGCCCTCTGATACAGTGTACTATAACCTTTGTCTCCTCATTTAAAGCACATGTACGATTCAATCTCCACCTTTGATTTCCTCTGATATGAACGTTTGAATTGAATGAGCGATTATGCAACCTCTGAAAGATATGCAACTGCTGATAGCTATAAGTGTCTCCCTTACTGCTGGTTACAAAGGTTAAGAAAAGCATCGACTGAATCAAGAGAGTACTGTAGCCATCTGCTGATCACTGTAGCTATCTGATGATTTGAATTCCTGTCTGCTGAATAACATTGAAGAATACAACTGCTGGAATACCAACGCAAACTTCATCGACTGATTCCAATACGCTGTCGTTTCAACTTATTCAAACGCTGTCGTTTTGTAGTCTTTAACAAAACACACTATCGCTCAAATACTTGCGCCTTCAATTAAAACCACTGTCTGCTGATATGCCCTGGAAGAATCTACCTACAGGTTACTTTTGAAAAATCCAACTGCTGAAATACAAACTAACGACTTATCTCCTGAATTCTTCCATCTGCTGAATTTCTCCAAATAGACCATCTGCTGAAAATCAACGCGTCGTAAAAAATATTCTCCTGTAAAATTCACCGGCTGATTTTCCGTAGCAACTGGTCTTATTTTGTTATCACAAAAACTAATAAATTTTATCCTAACAAAGAGGAGTCCAACGCTACCACTCTTATTTCCATCGGAGCTGTCTACCATCGGCAATAGAAGAAGATAAGGTTCGGTGAATAGTAACTAGGGTATCACGGCAGAGTTTGCTATTGGGAAATATTCTAAGTGTCGGGAACAATAATAGAGAACTAAGGCTAAGCTCTCTATTTAAATATCACTGCTGACAGAAACTGGGAACAGATCCACTGACAACTTAAATCTCAAACATGATATTACCGCTCGCATACAGATCTCACAACAGATCTCACTCTACGCCAAAACAGCGATCACTTAAACCAAATGACGTCGCAGAGAGTTACTATCGCAACTGGACACGTCACCACTTCTGAAAAACTAACCAACATCTGATAGCAACACAAAACCAGATCTCTCGCACAGATGAAAGCTAACACAACTCACAGCTGAGTCTCCTTCGCTAATCCAAAACGCTGCCGTTCCAACTAATCCAAACGACGGCGTACCAACAGCCGCTACTGAAAAACATGCTAAGAGACATCTGAATGCCCACGATATCAGACTTCTCCTCAAAACTGAAAACCAACAATCCAGCGACAACTGCTCACGTCACCACTGCTGAACGCTACCACTCAGCGATTACACACGCTAACTTCTAAATAGATCTGAAGCCAAAACTCTAACTCTCCAGACTTGTTCCAAGGACTAAACAAAACCCGATCGCTTCTTCAAGCACATCGATGCAAAGCTGATATCAATAAAACCCGATTAATTAACTCAATTAATCTCATAAGCTTTTCGGGTCTCACACTAGTACTCTATCAGATCCGGCAGATGACAAGCTCAAAAGAATGAGTTTTGTCAAAGCCAGTATGATACATGACATACTGGAATCGGTTAAGTATGATGATCAGAACGTATCTAAGCTGAACCAGAAGGGAAATTCTAGTATAGGCTATGCTGAAACCAAGAACTCCAAGCCTAGCTGGCTAAAGAACAGACTAGACAAGGACCGAGCGAGAGCTGGTTCACAGTCATCTGATCTACACCAGCAAAGGCGTAGTTTAGTGAAGGTAAGGAAGCATAACAAAGCAGTTTAGCTAAGACATGATCTGAATGTCAGAATACAAAACCAAGGTTCAACAGATCACACAACATTTCAGCACGTACCCTAGTGACACATACATGGGAAAATGTCAAGTTAATTCAAGTATGGGTCCCGAAAGGGTTAATCCAATATGGGCCCAAGTAAAATTGGGTACCAAAGTTCATTTTCTGATTGCTGGTATTCAAGTAATTAGAATGGTATCTGGATAGTGGATGTTCTAGACATATTGTTAGAGCAAATTCAGAAGTTTTGGTGATGAAAAATGAAAGATATAATCAAGACCAAAGGCACCAGATCTGGACGAGGCTTACAATATTGGACATAGAAACCAGATCAGAGCAAAGTCAAGATGGATAAGCAAAAACCAGCTAAGCGCAGGTATTTTTATCAAGTTGGTTAAAGTCAAACCAGCTCAGGAAGGTATACCAGCTTAGGAAAAACCAGCTGGGGACTAAGTCAAATGCTGATACCAATTCTAATATGCCTAGCTAGATAAGGATAATTCAGTTGGAAGAATTCAAAGCAGAGAGCATTGAGACGAAAAGCAAAATTCAATTTGGATGCATACAACGTGTCTACTGTCTACATTTATTACCGTGGCATCCAAAGGGTATAAATAGAAGCGAAGAACAGCTCAGAAGGGTGACGAAACTCACAGTGACGAACGACAACAAGATTATCAAACACTTAAGTTAACCAGCCCTTCACAAGCAAAAGCAGAGTTCATATTGGGACGAACCACAACAAGATTATCGAACACTTAAGTTAACCAGCCCTTCACAAGCAAAAGCAGAGTTCATATTGAACCATCTCACAGCAAGTGACACACGCACAGATAGTGTCAGGCCTCGTGCACAACTCAGAGCTAAACCACGCAGAAACATAGAGGAAGCAATAAAAAGTGGCTGAAAATTTTTCGCTTGGCCTGACAATTAAAATAGATAATTTAAAATAGCGCAATACTTAAAATAATCCCAGTTTACGTTACGAAATACGACAGTAATTAATTACAAGTACTAGCAACAAAACAACAGCTGACAGAGCTACAGCTGAACAGGACCTAAAGCATAGGGCATTCCCCGGCTTACAGCACTAGTACATAATATGCTATATGCTAACTGGGACACTCTATCCACCACCTGGGGCACCACCAGCTGGATCAAAGCCACGCCCAACTGTTAATCCTAGAAAACCTGTACAACAAGCAGGAAACAACACAACCGCCCCAGAGGGACCTCGGGGTCAAACCCATTACGGAGAGCAACAAATACAGCAAACAGAAAGCAGTAGATAGATATGCAGATGCTATGCAGGAGATCAAAGTACAACCAAAAACTGGAAGCCGAGATATCTCATAACAGCAACTCGACATCTGGATAACAACAACTCAACAGTTGGAGCGAAACAACTGAAAGACAGTAGTCACAGTGCCCAAGGAATGTATACTGAGTATATGGGAGCTACCCACTCGTCTCACGTATACTGACCAAATGCAACAATAGCTCAACTTGCTGTTGCCCACTCATGAGAAAGACAGTAGTCACAGTGCCCAAGGAATGTATACTGAGTATATGGGAGCTACCCACTCGTCTCACGTATACTGACCAAATGCAACAATAGCTCAACTTGCTGTTGCCCACTCATGAGGAGTGGGAGCTACCCACTCCGCCCATAGAGGCTAACAGTCCCAGCAGGGAGATGAGGGACGGGAGTTACCCGCGTGCCTCCAGTTTTAAGGTATACGGGAGTTACCCACTCGGCCTTAAGCCCAGCATCCTGGTACGCTCAAATCGAATACAAGGCATAGCTAGCAAAACAGAGCTTGACAGAAGGATATGCGTGTATGCAAATGCAACAGCTGATATTATAACATATGCACAATAATAACAGCAAAGAGCATACACAGCAAGGCATATATTCCACGCTCAACCCATAGTTGTAACAAAGCTCAACATCCGTACCTTAACTTCTGAGTTACATTTAGCACATGCAGTTTGCCACAATGAAAGCCATAGCAATGCAGATCCACCACCTGCTAAGTCAATACAAGCAACCGCTCAAGGACTACTACTCAGAAATACAGCAGCTGGGAGCTACGACTCCACCAGCGCTAATTATACCTTTCTATCACCACGAAAAGCTCTAAGAAACTTAAAGGCAGAATCTTTACTTACCCCAACAAGATAGGATGCGAAATCTGACGCTTATGCTAACAGATACACAAGGGAGTTGTCTCTCGATCCTCTTCCAGCTTATCCGCTGCCTAATAAAAGGGTATGAGACGAAACACCTTAGCAAGAGGAGTCCAACGCTACCACTCTCGCTCTCGTCGGAGCTATCTACCGACGACAATTGAAATGAAGAAGGTTACTGTGAACAGTAACTAGGGCATCGCGACAAGATAAGGTTCACGGGAATATTTCTAAGTGTCGGGGAAACAATAATTGAACGCAAGGACCAAGTCCTCTATTTATAGTCACAACTGACTAACTAGGAAATAGATCCACCGAAAACTTCAGCTATCACCGCTGATATTCCAACCAACAGCTGAATCTCTACTCAGCTGAGTCCTATCGCTAAACAGCGATCAACTAAATCAAACAACGTCGCAGGAGTTACTGTCGCACCTGAACACATCACCCGCTACTTACTGCTGAACAACTAACCAACAGCTGATCGCCACTCAACAGCTGATCCCTCAATCAGCAGTTGGATACGCGCCCAACCCAACAGCTGAGTACTAGCGCTAAATCGAAACGCTATCGTTCCAACTAATCCAAACGACGACGTACTAGCACCCGCAACTGAATACACTCTAATCTCCGCTACAAATGAAAGCGATCATCCACTGCTGAATTCCACACTTAACCAATTCCGATGGCTACTCCAAGCACATCGACTCACAGCTGGTCCGATCCCAATCAACACCTGAATCAGCAGAATGTTATGGTCTCACAGATAGCTTTATTCAATTCTTGTGTCACATACTCTTCTAAACACGCATCTATAGTATTGAGTGATAAATCATAAACAGAGAGTGTAGAGTGCTAGAGTAGCACAACCAGCTCAGTGCCGTTTCATTGTATTTTCGAACCAGATCGTGGGTGTGTGTTTGTGGTTGAGTACTAGGAGTTCTCGTAGCTGTTGGTTGCGGGATCGGGTTTGTAAAAAAGGTTGTATAAATCAAATCTTCTAGTGGAGACGTAGGAGATATTGCTCCGAACTTCCAGAAACAAACGCTTGACTCTTTATCTTTTACTTTCTCGCATTTGTATAAATTTTTCACTGTTTGAATCGTGTTCTTTCCACATAAAAGTAATTTATTACACGAGACAAACAAAAGTTACTGAGAACACCTTCAAGCTGGTAACTCGGCTGGAGGTTTGCGTCGAGCAGTAAAATTTTCGAAATAAGTTTTCTAAATCTAAAATTAGTAAAGGAGTTCATTCACCCCCCTCTAAACTCCCGAGATTGTTTTTTATCCTAAAAAGTGGTATCAGAGCTCGGTTTCTCGGTGTTTGAACAATTTATTCATTTACATTTATTAAAATGCCGATCTCTCACAATAAGATTCCTATGTTTTTCAAGGAGGAATACGATATCTGAAAGATCTGGATGCAGGCGCACCTAGCAGAACAAGACGATGATACATTGTTAGGATCGATTTTGGGGGTGTCCGTGAGTTCTCAGACAACTCACGTAGGCTCTCACACAGCCTAAGACATCAAACCCTTAAGTTACGTTTATTTTAAAAGTCATTTTGAAAATCATCAAGCAACCAGCAATCATATCGCACCTAAGCTGGTACCAGCTTGCAGCAACGCTACGAGTTGGTCACTTGATCTGGTCTGTTAAATGTTGCTGTGAGATGGTCGCTCGTTATTGTCTGTTAAATCTTGAGCTGCAATAGCTCATGTTCTTGAAATGTTTTGAGCATCGAGATGTAGATCAGATATGATAAAATCATGCGGAAATAAACTTGAACTACCCTCTGTAAATTGAAAGCTAAATGAACATGTTTAAAACAAATGTATGCAGATGTGTGCGTGAATGTGTAAAGCTATAAATGACACAAACAGATCTCTTAATGGAAGTTTGGAGCTGAATCTTCTACGTCTCCCCTTCTTCCGCACGGGAAGGATCCACTATAAGACTTTGATTACAACGACCCCGCTGCAACCCGATCCTATGACCAGCAGTCGCAAGAACTCCTTGCCACCATTGCACAACAACCCGCATGTCAGGCCCCGTGCTAAATAACAAGGATTAATAGCACAATTAAGCACATAAACGCGGAAGCATAAAATAGGGCTAAAAATTTTAGAAATAAAGTTGGGCCTGAACCAAGTCATATCTTCAAAATATTCATAATTAAAATACGAGTTAAATCCAAACTCATACAACAACAGGTAATCATAACTCAATTCAACAACAATCACCCAAATACATATAAACTCAGGGCATCCCCTGGATCAATACATAATCTAATAATTGGGACTTCAAGAAAATGGGGATCGACCAGCTGGGTTTCCAATCTGTCCAGCTTGGTTACCTGAATATCCTTCAAATGGACAACGCAGACCTAAACAACACAAAAGCAGGAAAAGAATACGAGGTCAAGCCTCAGTACGAATGAGCACTAATATAACAGCAAATCATAAACATGCAGTATTCTAGGTCATGAATGCATGTGGCTGCCAAAGAACATCGGTCATCGTGGCCTGCTAATCAGCTGGAAATAATCTCAATCGAGCCTCTATACCCGCACAGTGTATCAACCGGGAAAATCATCGGTCCGTGATCTTCATGCCCGTCAGCCATCACAACTCGGTGGTATTCAGACACAACTAATCAGTCGCTCAGCACTCCGATGATAGAGTTGTACATTTCAGGCACGAGACATCTGTCGGCTGGTCACAACGTGCCTCTATCTTAGGTCAATCGATCAAAGGCTCAATATGTATGCATAAATGCCATTAAATTCATATCTGATTTCAACATGCATATAATACGTAAACAGAACTGGTAGGACCAAAAATAGAGAAAGCTCTGCTACTGATAAATAAAACTTTTGCGCATCTATTATGAGCTGCAATACCTCGGGTTCTTGAACATAAAATAGAGCACCGGAGACAGATCAGGTATGTAATAAAAACATGCGGAAAACACCAGAACTGAATCCTAAATTTTAAAACTAACACAAACAGATTTCTGTTTAAACATGTTAAGTGACTAACAGTCCATGAAATCTGTTTGCTAAGCGTGTGTGATAGTTGAAATGCGATGCTAAATTAAAGTTCTTATGCAGAATAAATAAAAGAATACAATACACTGATATTTGTTTCTGGAAGTTCGGAGCTCAATCTCCTACATCTCTCCTTCTTCCTCCTCGGAAGGTTCCACTAGAAGAATTTGATCCACAGACCCAGTCACCGAGCCTCGCTCCAGGTGAACTCCTAGTATCTACACCAGTCCTCGGCTGTGTCACTAACTTGTTTTACGTTTATGTGAGAAAGGCTACAAACACAGAGTTTAACGTCTTTGTGCTTGGACGGGATCTGGTTTTATATTGTTTGTGATTCACCCGCTAAAAAATTTCGCACACTGTGTGAGATTTTACAGTGAACGCTCAACTCTTTAAAGAATAAATCTCACACACTGGGAAAATGCTTCTACAAAAGCTGATGAAGACCCAGCAGTCGACACTGCAAATAAGCTCCTCTCTAAAGATGGTCGACTGCTTCATCTTCCTAATTTCTTCCCTCTGTTTTTGCACTATGCGTTGATTAATTCGTCAAAATCACTTTCTTCAACAGTGCTTCTTGTATTTATATTGCTGTTCAAATATCTTCCCGTTTGACACACTTTTCTTCCCGTTCAAATATGTCCAGTAATGTACCGACAGGGAGTTGTCCTTGGGTCCTTTTCTTTTGCAGGCTTTTTGTCATCTTTTGATTTTGCTTTTACATTCCAGCAGCTGGTCGCTTCTGTTGTCGACAATGGCGGATCCGGATCGCGTTTCTCGGGGGCGCAGCGGAAGTTAAAATTTTCGCCCCGAGATACGTTCAATACATTAAAATCAATCAATAAACCATTCATAGGGCGTTTATCGATTGTTACCTTGCTGGCGTCTAGGCGCCTGGCTCCGACCAGTTTCAAAGGGAAACCGGCACTTCAAAAGGTAGGCGGCGGTAGATCATCTAATCAGGTCCACGGCCGGAAACAAGAATCCTTCGTCAGCCTGCACTAGAAGGCCTGAAGAATCTGTCACGAATGAAAACTCCTCGAAAAGCTGATCGGAACAAGTCCGATCACGGCAAGAGGGGCTGAGCGCGGCGGCGCGTGGGCGGCGCACAGAGAGGGAGGAGGGGGCGGCGCCTGTGTGTGGAGGATAGGGTTGTGTGAATGAATTTTGTTCTAGCCCTAGACCAACTCTAATAATTAAAGATGGTACATGGGCTTGAACCGGCCCAATGAACTTGGGTCAAACCAAGGTCCATATGAACTTCCGGTTCTTTAATTCGCCGTGGTTTCATCACAATCCCGATCGACGATCAGATCGGACCGATCGTCTCATTTTCCAAAACTGAATATTATGATGCAAAAAACAATTTTTCAGATCACCTAGACCAAAATTACAGTTTAGCCCCTCAACTTTTGGGAAATCGCAATTTGACCCCTGTTGACTTTTAGGAAGTCGCACTCCCTAAAATCCTCTTCCTATGCTCAACACATTGAGCTCAGTTTCCGTGTGGGAATCATGAATCCAGTACTTGTTGTTAGAGTAGATGTCCAACTATCCAACTTGTGGCGTGTGGGTTTATAGACTCTTGTATTTGACAGTCTTTATATATGATATTCGCATTTATTTATGGCATTCTTTACTTTCATTGTGTTGTGTGATGATTAACAATTGCGTTGAGTAAACACCTAGAATGCGCTATAGTGTATGTTAGATGTGATAGTGGGTATGACGGCTATCATGAAACACATCTAATAGTCACTGTGTATTCTGAATTAGTTCCTAGTCGATTGGGCCGTCAAAATGAGGATAAGGCAGCCCGAGCTCGAGACTAGTATCTGCGATGCGAAGTACCATGTTTCATTGATAGGGAACATTGTGATGTTCTGAGCATGCAGATAGATAGTGACCTGGTGATCTATCGATTTACCCTCGTTCGGACTTTCCAAGTGGTTACCATTTGTCGAGTGGATAAGTCCGAGGTCTTGGTTGTACTGATTAGTCCTCACGACTCGAAACGTCATTGAGACTCTACATGATAGGCGTCTCACTTTGACCCGTTTGCCGACTCACTTGGGTCATTAGGCGGCGGGATTGGGTGAGACCCCGATGCATGTAGGAGTCAATGCATCGTTGTCGAGGATTCACCGCTCGCAGAAATGCGAGGATATCCTATGTTATTTGAGGAGACGATAGTGTATAAATCTCTGGCCAGAGTACTAGAAGTGTTTTAGGTAAATGGGTTTACCTAGTTACACTCGTGATGTCAATATTTGATCTCCAAGATGTATGCATAGCTATCGGATCTTTAGCGACTCTCGATTTACCAATGGTCGTTGATCTGATCGGGATATATGGATTGAAAGGACCGTACTGTACGCTAAACACGACCAACTGGTTCTTGCAGGCACTATCAGTGATACCTAGGGGATCATGGGGCGATGTGTCTAGACGCTCTTACCATGATCCAATGGGCAAGTCCAGAATTGTGATTCCGGAGCCACAATGGTTGTGGGCCCATGGCTAGCTGTATCCCTGAACCATTGAGGGTCACACAAGTACTGGATTCGAGATTCCCGCACGGATACTGAGCTCAATGTGTTGAGCATAGGAGGACGATTTTAGGGAGTGCGACTTCCTGAAAGTCAACAGGGGTCAAATCGTGATTTCCCGCTGTTGAGGGGCAAAACGGTCATTTTGCATATTTAGGGTTAGATGATCTGAAAAATTGTTTTTCATATCATAATATTCAGTTGTGGAAACTGAGTCGATCGGTCCGATCTAATCGGCGATCGGAGTTGTAATGAAGTCGTAGTGATGGATATCGTCATTTGGACCCGGGCCCGTTGCGCCGGTCCAAGTCCACCACTAATCTACTTAAAGTAGACAAGGGCTTCATTAGTCATAATACACTTGTATCACAACTCACAAGACCTTACCCTAGCACACCTTGGCCGCCTCCCTCCTCTCCAAGCCGCCGTGCCCGCCAAGCGCCGCCGCCGTCGCCCCTCGCCAGAGTTGCTCCGGCCAACCTTTCGAGGAGAATCCGTCCGTGCTGATCTCGTCAGGCCTTCTAGTGCAGGCTGACGAAGGAGTCTCCCTTCCGGTCGTGGACCTGATTGACGAATACCGTGAAGAGCCGGTCTTCTTGTAATTCCGGTTGGAGCCAGAGGCAAGTCGCCAGCAAGGTAACTGACTAAACTGCGCGCTTGTGCGCATGCGGCCGCGCGCTGGACTCGCAATGGCCGGCCGAAGTTGCTGCTGCTTTGCGCAAGTGTTGCGCGGTGTTGCGCCGACCAGTTGCTGCTCCTTCTCTCATGGAGGCCGACTGGATGTCACGTTTTTTGCTCATGGTTGCGCAACCAACGTCCGGCAGTGGCCAGCGGCCAGGCGCAGTTGTTGCGCGATGATCGACGTGCTGCGCTCCACCCTTGGCGCATGATGTCGCGTGAAGTTGCCGCGCTTGGCACGGCGGCGTGCGGCCATGCGCCGCACGCGATGCTGGCGACGGCCGCCGCCGTGCGGCCACCGTCCGACGAACTTCCCAGCATCGTTGCGATGTCTGATTTCTCTTATAGGTATTGTTCGGGCCTATCCCGGGTAGCCCATGAAGTTTTCGGGCCGATATTCGATATCGGGTCGATTTTGGTCGATTTTGAAATTTTTGAGATTTTGGGCCCAAAATTGATTTAGGCCCAATATGATAAAATTAAAATTAGAAAAATGTTATTTTAATTGTAAAATATGATTTTTATAATGAAATATGATTTTGTTGATTAAAATTTGATTCTATCGACAAAATGCGATTTTATTATAAAATGCGATTTTATGATTAAAATATGATTTTGCGATAAATAATTTGATTATTTATATTTATGCAAATTAATTAGATTGATTGCATGTTTGGGATGATCGAGAGCCACGCCCAATGTGTTAGGTGTATGCTTTAGGTTTTTCTGATTTCGGTTTGTAAATATTGTTGATTATCATTTTATAAAAGTGGGTCTGTTTGTGGCCCGTTCCCACCCCTTGAAATGTATCCCTTATTTGTCATGGAAATTTATTGTAAATTACTAGACTTAGTGGGAGGACTTTTGAAGATGGTGGGCCCATGACGATCAAAGATATTGAAGACCGAAGATCTGTAAAACCGGAAGCAAATGTAATAGGATTGCATTGCATATTGCATTTCACCTAGGATTGGACCTAGGTCCGTGATTGGCAACCACGGACCGCATAGCTCTCGCGATCGATCATCCCAATGTTTATATATGTGATATATAGTTAGTTGAATCCACATGTTTTAAATATGATTTAAAATATACTGCATGAGACCAAATTTTCACAAATAAAATCCCTCGTTTTAAATATTATTTAAAACTGATATCAAGATAAAAGTTTATTCGATAAACCTAAGGGAATTTAAAATTGTTTAAATCTCCCTACCTTCCATCAACAATGGGTGTACGCCGATGCTACCCGTATACATGACCCGGCTCATATTATTGAGGGGGTTATGTATGCCGGAAAGCTGTCCACGCCATTGAAAATTGTTGTGAGTCGGTTGGAACTCCCTTGAACGTTGGCTCATATTATGGGGACGTTAAGGGGACCGTCCTTCACGACTCAATATTGATGGGTCATCTTGGCACGTGATAGTAAACGGCGTCATATTATTGGGCCCTTACTGGACGTGAGGTGAATACATGGAGGTTGCACCGGTTGCAATCGGAAACTACCTTTTGGGGGTCATGGTTGGCTGATATTATTCGGGACCATGATCGCTTGATTGGGCTCCGTGTACCCACTAAGGAAACTTGCTTTCTCGATTTCATTATAGGGTGGTGAAATCGTTAAAATAGTGGGATGGTAATACATAGAACTAAACGACCATGTTATGTCTTAGCATATAACTTATATAGTTAGTGATGTATGTCTGCTTTTCCTTTTCAGTATTACTGCATTGTAAAATGGTTTCGATGAAAAACCCGATCGCTGCTATACTTGATAGCAACAAGTTCACCGGTCTGAACTACCAAGACTGGCTCCGCAACCTCAACCTTGTGTTGGCTTCGGAGAAACTTCTTTATACGATAGAGAAGTATCCTCCGAAGGAATCCCCTGCCGATATCAGCCCTGAGGAGCTGGTTACGCTTAAACAATGGTGGGACGACGAGGTTAAAGCTCGATGCTATGTGATGGCATCGATGTCCAATGAAATGCAACGGCGCTTTGAGAAGACAAAGTATGCTGCTGACATACTTCTTCATCTCAAAGAACTGTACGGGGAGAACTCTCGACACGAGAGGTTCACGGCTGTCAAGGAGCTTATGACGAGCCGCATGCGCGATGGGACTTCAGTCCGCGAGCATGGGGTTCGTATGATTGGGCTCGTTGAAAAGCTGTCGGGCCTTGATATCACACTTCCACACGAGCTGTCTGTGGACGTGCTTCTCCTCTCACTGCCTGCTGCATTCGACCCCTTTGTGGTCAACTTTAACATGAACAGGAGGAACTGCAAGGAGTACCTCGAGTAGTTGCGAACTGCGAAAGGTATGTTCTATATTGAAATAAATATGTCTCTTAGTTCGAATTCTTGGGTACTTGATACCGGATGTGGATATCATATCTGCAATGATTTGCAGGTGATGACAAGAAGCAGACGTCTTAGAGAGGGTGAGACCCACTTGAGGCTTGGCAATGGAGCAAGAGTTGCTGCAGTAGCTATAGGAGATGTCTACTTATTTCTGTCTTCTGATTTTAAGTTGTTATTGAGAAACGTTTTGTTTGTTCTCGAATTAATAAAGAACATTATTTCTGTTTCTATGCTTGATAGTGATGGATATTCTTGTATGTTTGCTAATTCGATTTGCAATATTTACAAGAATGAATGTTTAATTGGTATTGGGGAACGCGAAAACGATTTGTACACCTTAAAATTAAAAGACGTTCCAACTCGCGATGTCGAAGCACATACAACAACGATTAAAAGGAAACACGATAACTTGAACCCATCACAACTTTGGCACGCTATGCTAGGTCATATATCTCTAAGTAGGATGAACAAGTTAGTTAGGAGTGACATGTTTGATCTGTCAGACATTAACTCCCTACCGACCTGTGAATCTTGTCTTAAGGGAAAGATGACTAAGCAACCCTTCAAGGGAAAGGGTGAGCGTGCTCAAGGCCTATTGGATTTGATCCATACTGATGTGTGCGGCCCGTTTAGTATTGGTACTAAATACGGTCACACATACTTCATCACATTTACCGACGATCACTCTAGGTATGGGTACTTGTACTTAATGAAGCACAAGTCTGAATCCTTTGAAAGGTTCAAAGAATTCAAGGCTGAAGTAGAAAAATAGTTAGGCAAAAGTATTAAATCACTTCGATCCGATCGAGGTGGTGAATACTTGAGTGCTGAATTTCAAGACTATCTGAAAGAGAATGAGACTCTCGCACAGTGGACACCTCCGGCCACACCACAGCTCAATGGTGTAGCGGAGCTTCGTAATCGAACCTTGTTGGACATGGTTCGATCTATGATGAGCTTCACTGAACTTCTTACCTCGTTTTGGGGCTATGCGCTCGAAACGACGGTAATGTTGTTGAACAATGTCACCACCAAGGCAGTGGATAAGACTCCATATGAGATATGGATGGGTAAACCACCCAAGTACTCATACATGAGGATTTGGGAATGTCCTGCTTACGTGAAGCAGACAGTGGGAGATAAGTTGGATACGAGATCCATCTTATGCTACTTCATTGGGTATCCAAAGAATTCCATTGGATACTACTTCTACTATCCCAGCGAAACAAAAGTGTTTGTTTCTAGGAATGCCACCTTTATGGAAAGGGAATTTCTACTTGATAGAAAGGGCAGAATAGTAGAACTCGAAGAGGTTCGAGAACCAACTGAAGTACCAGGTGAATCTCATGCACCTCCAGAGCCAGTACCAGAAATGGTCGCACCTAGGAGATCCAAAAGGGTTCCTAGGGCTCCTGAGAGATATGGTTTTCTCCTTGAAGATGATCAAGGTGATCAAGTTGTTGGATCAGATCCAAGAACTTTTAAGGAGGCAATTTCCGATGCTGATTCTAATTTGTGTCTTGAAGCAATGCAGTCTGAGTTAGACTCGATGCATGCTAACCAAGTTTGGACTCTTGTTAATCCTCTGAAGGAATTGTTCCTATTGGGTGCAAATGGGTATACAAGAGAAAAACTTGGGCCTGATGGTAAGGTAATGACCTAAAAGGCACGACTGGTCGCGAAAGGTTACACTCAAAGGCAAGGTGTTGACTATGATGAAACCTTCTCGCCAGTCGCAATGTTCAAGTCAATTAGAATCTTACTTGCCATAGACGCATGGTACGACTATGAGATATGGCAAATGGATGTGAAAACTGCGTTTCTTAATGGAAACATTAAGGAAGAGATCTATATGACGCAGCCTGAGGGTTTCACATCTGTTGGAAGCGAGCATAAGGTATGCAAGCTTCAGAGATCGATCTACGGTCTCAAACAAGCATCGAGGAGTTGGAACCTGAGATTCGATGAAACAATTAAGGAATTCGGTTTCATTAAAAATTCCGAGGAGCCATGTGTTTATAAGAAGGTAGTTAAAAGCGCTGTGACATTCCTCGTACTTTATGTTGATGACATTCTACTCATTGCGAATGATGTAGGAATGCTGCAGTCAACTAAAGTATGGTTGTCTAGTAGATTATTGATGAAGGACATGGGTGAAGCATCCTATATTCTTGGAATACAGACATATCAGGATAGATCTAAATGGATGCTCGGACTCACCCAAGCCACCTACATCGATACCATACTTAAGAGGTTCTCTATGGAAGAGTCCAAGAGAGGACACCTACCTATGTGCCACGGGGTCACTCTATCTAAATCTATGTGTCCGAAGACTGATGAGGAGATAGAGAGTATGACACGTGTGCCATATGCCTTGGCAATAGGTAGTATTATTTATGGCATGATCTTGACTAGACCGGATGTCGCATATGCTCTGAGTGTCACGAGCCGCTACCAGGCCAACCCCGGCCAATTGCATTGGAAGGTTGTGAAGGATATTCTTAATTACTTACGAAGGACTAAGAATATGTTCATGGTCTATGGGGGTGGTGAACTGAAACTGGAAGGCTACACTGATTCTAGCTTCCATTGTGACGTGGATGATTCGAAGTCAACCTCTGGATTTGTATTCATGCTCAATGGTGGTGTTGTCTCTTGGAAGAGTTCCAAGCAAGACATCGTCGCGGATTCAACCACTGAGGCTGAGTACATCGCAGCATCAGCTGCTGCTAAGGAGGTAGTTTGGATAAGGAATTTCGTCCAAGAGTTGGGAGTCATTCCTAATGGAGTTGGTACAGTCCCGGTGTACTGCGACAACACGGGTGCCGTTGCGCAAGCAAAGGAGCCTAGGTCTCACCAAAGATCCAAACACATACTGAGGAAATACCACATAATCCGAGATATTGTGGCTAGAGGTGACATAGCAGTTGAGAGAGTCGCCTCTGCGGACAACGTTGCTGATCCACTTACGAAGCCCTTGCCAGGACCGTTGTTTGAAAAACATCGCGAAACAATGGGACTGCGTCTGATGAGTAGTTGGCTTTAGGGCAAGTGGGAGATTGTTAGAGTAGATGCCCAACTAGCCAACTTGTGGCGTGTGGGTTTATAGACTCTTGTATTTGACAGTTTTTATATATGATATTCGCATTTATTTATGGCATTCTTTACTTTCATTGTGTTGTATGATGATTAACAATTGCGTTTAGTAAAGACCTAGAATGCGCTATAGTGAATGTTAGATGTGATAGTGGGTATGACGGCTATCATGAAACACATCTAATAGTCACTGTGTATTCTGAATTAGTTCCTAGTCGATTGGTCCGTCAAAATGAGGATAAGGCCGCCCGAGCTCGAGAATAGTATCTGCGATGCGAAATACCATGTTTCATTGGTAGGGAACATTGTGATGTTCTGAGCATGCAGATAGATAGTGACCTGGTGATCTATCGAACTACCCTCTTTCGGACATTCCAAGTGGTTACCATTTGTCGAGTGGATAAGTCCTAGGTCTTGGTTGTACTGATTAGTCCTCACGACTCGAAACGTCATTGAGACTCTACATGATAGGCGTCTCACTTTGACCCGTTTGCCGACTCACTTGGGGTCATTAGGCGGCGGGATTGGGTGAGACCCCGATGCATGTAGGAGTCGATGCATCGTTGTCGAGGATTCACCGCTCGTAGACATGCGTGGATATCCTATGTTATCTGAGGAGACGATATTGTATAAATCTCTGGCCAGAGTACTAGAAGTGTTTTAGGTAAATGGGTTTACCTAGTTACACTCGCGATGTCACTATTTGATCTCCAAGATGTATGCATAGCTATCGGATCTTTAGAGACTCTCGATTTACCAATGGTCGTTGATCTGATCGGGATATATGGATTGAAAGGACCGTACTGTACGCTAACCACGACCAACTGGTTCTTGCAGGCACTATCAGTGATACCTAGGGGATCATGGGGCGATGTTGCTAGACGCTCTTACCATGATCCGATGGTCAAGTCCGGAATTGTGATTCCGGAGCCACAATGGTTGTGGGTCCACGGCTAGCTGTATCCCTGAACCATTGAGGGTCACACAAGTACTGGATTCGAGATTCCCGCACGGATACTGAGCTCAATGTGTTGAGCATAGGAGGAGGATTTTAGGGAGTGCGACTTCCTGAAAGTCAACAGAGGTCAAATCGTGATTTCTCGCTGTTCAGGGGCAAAACGGTCATTTTGCATATTTAGGGTTAGATGATCTGAAAAATTGTTTTTCATATGAAAATATTCAGTTTTGGAAACTGAGTCGATCGGAGTTGTAATGAAGTCGTAGTGATGGATATCGTCATTTGGACCCGGGCCCGTTGGGCAGGTCCAAGTCCACCACTAATCTACTTAAAGTAGACTAGGGCTTCATTAGTCATAATGCACTTGTATCACAACTCACAAGATCTAACCCTAGCACACCTTGGCCGCCTCCCTCCTCTCCAAGCCGTCGCCGCCGCCGTGCCCGCCACGCGCCGCCGCCGCCGCCCCTCGCCGGAGTTGCTCCGGCCAACCTTTCGAGGAGAATCCGTCCGTGCTGATATCGTCAGGCCTTCTAGTGCAGGCTGACGAAGGAGTCTCCCTTCCGGTCATGGACCTGATTGACGAATCTACAGCCGCCTACCGTGAAGAGCCGGTCTTCTTGTAATTCAGGTTGGAGCCAGGCGCAAGTCGCCAGCAAGGTAACTGACTAAACGCCCTATGAATGGTTCATAGTTTGCAGTAGATTTTAAAATCCTCGACAACGAAGCATCGACTCCTACATGCATCGGGACCTCACCCAATCCCGCCGCCTAATGACCCCAAATGAGTCGGCAAACGGGTCAAAGTGAGGCGCCTATCATGTAGAGTCTCAATGACGTTTCGAGTAGTGAGGAATAATCAGTACAACCAACTCAGACTTATCCACTCGACAAATGGTAACCACTTGGAAAGTTCGAACGAGGGTAGTTCGATAGATCACCAGGTCACTATCCATCTGCATGATCAGAACATCACAATGTTCCCTACCAATGAAACATGGTACTTCACATCGCAGATGCTAGTCTCAAGCTCGGGCGGCCTTATCCTCATTTTGACGGCCCAATCGACTAGGAGTGAATTCAGAATACACAGTGACTATTAGATGTGTTTCATGATATCCATCATATCCACTATCACATCTAACATACACTATGGTGCATTCTAGGTCTTTATCCAACACAATTGTTAACATTATAACATAATGAAAATAAAGAATGCCATAAAGAAGTGCGTATAGCATATATAAAGATTGTTATACACAAGAGTCAATAAAACCCACATGCCACAAGTTGGCTAGTTGGGCATCTACTCTAACAGCTTCAACTGATTTGTTCCATCAGCTGATTCTTCATTAATTTAGCTATACCAACAGCTGGTAGCTTTGTCTTTGCACTGCGTCTGGTTTAACTTTGTAACAACAGCTGAACGTCATTTCTTCTTCGCAACTGTCCAGACTTCACTCTCCACGCCAGGACACTCTGCTTCTTGCGACTGGATTAATCTTCTGCTGATATCTTTATCTTAGTGCAACGACTGGTATTTGTTCCTACAGCTGCTGCTTCACAATTCCTGTTCACAGCAACTGATTTCTTCTGTTTATTCGATCAAAATCCTCTTTACAAGATTTCTTCAGACTTCAACAACTAACATTCCAGACTTCACTTTGCCTCTTATCTTCTCAACTGATATCAACTTTTGCATCTTTTGAACTACTGATTTGTTTCGCTTCTCCTCTGCTTCAATTACTGAAATATTCTGTTTCACTTCATTCAACTACAGATTGTATCTGTTCAATGCAACGTCTGGTTAATTGTCTGCTACGTCTGGATTTTCTTTAGCTACTGCGTCTGGATTTCTTCAACTTCTTTTCACAACGTCTGGTTCATTTTCTTCACAGCGTCTGGTTGTAAATCTTCACAACGTCTGGTTTATCTTGTTCTTTTAGCACAACAGCTGATATACATCTTCTGTTTCTGTTGCTCGACTACTGAATGCATTTTCTTTTTGCCTCTGTTTAGCTTATTACTGCTGTGTGCTTCACAATATCTTCTTCTTCAACTACTGATAATACTTGTTGCTACTGAATGCTTCGCGTCTGATTCAACAAACAAATCAACGTCTTCTTCTGTTTGTTGTTCAATCATCTTTGATCAGCTTCTGTCTCACATATGCCAAATTATTCTCTCCTTTACTCCAATCAGATTTCACCTGTTAATCTTATTTTTCACTGTTCACAGTATTCTCCATACTTCTTCTCCAGATTTTCCTCTACTTCATATTTCTTCCAGACTTCACAATAGACTTCTTGTGAGGAATCAAATTTTATATTAGTGATTAATTGAATTCATCTGAGATTAGAAGAGATTAATTGTTGGAAATTTTCGTAATTTTGGTGTTTTGAGTTAGAAGTTGGTCGATGGTGAAATCCAGTTGCAACGCGTATTTGGAATCGCAAGAGATTAATACGCCGTCGTTTTGGTGAAACCAGACGTAGCGTTTATCTAAGAAACCAGTCATAGCACATTTCAGAAGTCTACTGTATCTCGCAGCTGGTAGAAATTGGAAATCAGTAGTTGCATCTAGGTGACCAGATGTTGGTTTGAAGAACCAGTCGTGGATGTGAAACGACATCGTTTAGATAAGTTGAAACGCTGAGTTTTGTGGATTGCGCCTGGTACCAGTTGTGAGGAATTTGTTACCAGCTGTTGGTTGGATTAGCTGTTGACAGCAGTGCTGACGTGTCTTATGCGACGTCGTTTTGTTTAGGCGTCTGGATTGTTTAGCATAACCAGCTGCTGGTTATTTCGTAGGAATTTTTGTATCAGCTGGTGTAGCGCTGTGACGTCGTTTTGATTAGTTGCTACGATGTCGTTTTGGTATTGCTTTGGTATTATGTTGCGACTGGTTGTTGCTGTTGGTTTTGTTGTAGAAGACGTGAATACCAGTCGTAAGATATCTACTGTTCCCGTAGTCTGATTATTTTAGAACAGCAGCTGTTGTTTGGGGATTTATAAGGAGAAGTGTTGAGCAACACATAGATTATTTTTCACCCGATATCTCTTATCTCCATTCTTCGAATCCCTCGATAGCTACTGTTCACCGTAGCACTTTTTCTTCGATTGCCGCCGTGTCCAGGTGTTGTTTGAATGATATTGGTGACGCTGAACTCCTCTTGAGTTTCTTTACCGATTGATACCAATTTGGAGACTGGAACCGTGGATTTGAGGAAAAGGCGAAGAGACTGTTCGTTCGACGCTTTCTGTGTAAAATCTTGCCCCTAGCGTTCCTCTGTTAGCGTAAGCTTGTGGGTAAGTGTTCTCCTCTGTTTTGAAGTTATGTTTCAGCTGTTTAGCCTGAGTTGTATGGCAGAACTAGGATTTAGTTCTCGGCCGTAGGTGCTAAGTGAATTCGACTTAGTGTTGAGCTGAATTACTAGATGTTTTAACAGATCTGAACTTTCAGGAGGCTTACAGTTGAATTGCCATGACCAGTGAGTGAAGGTCTGAGGTTAGCCATGCCTGGTGAGATCTGTTGGATAATTCAGAGGATTGAGGTACGAATTGAGCGGATTTTACAGCTTTGAGCGTGGACATGGCTATACTTCATGTTGTGAAATCTGCTGATTTGATGAGTTGTGATTACGTGAAACAGTTGATGAATGTTTGATTGATTGAGTCTGTTTTACGTATATGATGCATGTAGGAATTTGACATAAATTCTTGGCATACATGCATACATCTTGAGCCTGATTGACAGATTGAATTTATGACTTGATTGAAAGCCACGTTGTGACTGGCCGACTGATGAGTTGTGCCTGAAAAGTCCAACGCTATCATCGGAGTGGTGACTACCAGATTCGAGTGTCTACCACCGAGCTGTGATGAGCTGACGGGCTCCGAAGATCACGGACCGATGATTTCCCCGGTTGATACACCGTGTGGGTATAGAGGCTGACTGAGATGATTTTCCAGTTGATACACTGGTCTAGCTATCCGATCTTTGATAGCCCTCATGTATTTCATAGCATTGATTATAGCATGTTGCATGATTAGCTGTTTTGATAGCGCTTCGTACTGAGGCTTGACCTCGTATTTGTTTTCCTGATTTTGTGTTGTTTGGGTCTGTGTTACCCACTTGCAGGATCTTCAGGTAACCAAGCTTGACAGAGTGGAGGTTCAGCTGGTCGATCCCCGTTCCCATGAGTCCCAGTTATTTTATTTATGTATCGAACCCGGGGGATGCCCCGTGTCATATGTATTTTGGGAATCTGTATTTGAATTGATAATTGATGTTACCTGTTTTATATGAGTTTGAGTCAACTCGTATTTTGAGTATTGATATTTTGAATGTAAGTTTTGAGTTCAGGCCCATATCATTTCGAAAAATTTTTAAGCCCTGTTTTTATGCTTCCGTGATTATGTGCTTAATTGTGCTCTAATCTTGTGTGATTAGCACAGGGCCTGACACTTCTTCTGCTGATCCATCTTCTGCTTACAATTCATCTTCCAGATTTCTCTGCTTTGCTTTGATCAGACTCCAGACTTCTTTAGCGCATAAGGCTTCTCCGGTTCACTTCAATCGGACATCTCTTGTTCCTTCTATATTTCTTCACAGACTTTTCCAGTCTTCATCAGTGTTTCACAACTTCTCTTCTTTTGAGCATACCAGATTTCTTCTATTGGAGAAATCTTCCAGATTTCTCTCCAAACCATATTCTTCCAAATCAGACTTTGCCTATTCAAAACGTAAATCAGACTTCTTCATTTCTGTCGACATCTGTAATTGAATCAACCTTCTCCAGTTGCTGATTTATTCTTTCCAACACTTCTGTTGATTTCCTCACAGTACTGCTCTTCACGTTACATTCATACAGGTTTCTAATATTACTTCTGCACACTACGTAGAGATGTAAGTAACACAATAATAGGTTATGTGTAATTCAAAACACATTCTGGATCTGCTATCTAGATCCATCAATCTCTCCCTTTTTGATTTAAACCAAACCTCAAATAATAAATGCATGATCTAACAATTCTTTCCCTTTTTGTGGGAATCAAAAGGGGCAGAAATCTGGTCTTCCCGAAATATTTTTAAATAAATCTTTCCCTATACTGTCACAACAAAAAAACGTGACAGCAGGAATTTTACAGATTTTCAAAAATAAAATAGATTTTTGGGAACAACCGTATGCATGAATGATATGATTTTGAAAAAGAAATATCAGAGCACCTTAAATAAAACTTGTTTCAAATAAGAACATGTGCTGCTGAATCACATAATCTATTCAGATCTGAAAAGAAAACAATAACAGATCTACCAGCTTTTCTTTCATTTCTCCTATTTCGTCCTATGTGCTGAAAACAGCCCAACCAAAATAGGATCTTGGCATCCACACGGAACTCGCGCATTCCGTGTCAGCTCAACAAAAGAACAACAGTAGTTCATAAATCATTCCTTTCCCTATCTCCATAAAATAAGCTTTTCAAAAACAGTTAAAGCATTTAAAAAAAATAGCACATGCGTTTTAAAATAAGTGCTCGTTCAAGAACAACCTGCTCTGATACCACTTGTTAGGACCGAAAATAGGAGAAAGCATTTGCGCTGCTATTATGAGGTGTAATACCTCGGGTTCTTGAACATAAAATAGAGCACCGGAGACAGATCTGGTATGTAATAAAACATGCAGAAAACACCAGAACTGAATCCTAAATTTTAAACTAACGCAAACAGATTTCTGTTTAAAAATGTTAAGTGACTAACAGTCCATGAAATCTGTTTGCTAAGCATGTGTGATAGTTGAAATGCAATGCTAAATTAAAGTGCTTATGCGGAATAAATAAAAGAATACAATACACTGATACTTGTTTCTGGATGTTCGGAGCTCAATCTCCTACATCTCCCCTTCTTCCTCCTCGGAAGGTTCCACTAGAAGAATTTGATCCGCAGACCCAGTCACCGAGCCTCGCTCCAGGTGAACTCCTAGTCTCTACACCAGCCTCGGCTGTGTCACTCACTTGTTTTACGTCTATGTGAGAAATGCTACAAACACAGAGTTTAACGTCTTCGTGCTTGGATGAGATCTGATTTAATATGGTTTGTGATTCACTCGCTAAACATTTTCGCACATATTTCAAAATATGCGAGTGAATCTGTGTGTCTGAAAATTTTACAGTGAAGCTCAATGCTCTAAAGAATAAATCTCACACACTGGGAAAATGCTTCTACAAAAGCTGATGAAGACTCAGCAGTCGACACTGCAAATAAGCTCCTCTCTAAAGATGGTCGACTGCTTCATCTTCCAAATTTCTTCCCTCTGTTTTTGCACTGTGCGTTGATTAATTCGTCAAAATCACTTTTCTTCAACAGTGCTTCTTGTATTTATATTGCTATTCAAATATCTTCCCGTTTGACACACTTTTCTTCCCGTTCAAATATGTCCTGTAAAGTACCGACAGGGAGTTGTCCTTGGGTCCTTTTCTTTTGCAGGCTTTTTGTCATCTTTTGATTTTGCTTTTACATTCCAGCAGCTGGTCGCTTCTGTTGTGAATGGCGGATCCGGATCCCGTTTCTCAGGGTCGCAGCGGAAGTTAAAATTTTTGCCCCGAGATACGTTCAATACATTAAAATCAATCAATAAACCATTCATAGGGAATTTATCGATTGTTACCTTGCTGGCGTCTAGGCGCCTGGCTCCGACCAGTTTCAAAGGGAAACCGGCACTTCAATAGGTAGACGGTGGTAGATCGTCTAATCAGGTCCACGACCGGAAACAAGAATCCTTCGTCAGCCTGCACTAGAAGGCCTGACGAATCTATCACGGACAGAAACTCCTCGAAAAGCTGATCGGAACAAGTCCGATCACGGCAAGAGGTGGCTGAGCGCGGCGGCGCGTGGGCGGCGCATGGTGGACGGCCGAGAGTGGGAGGAGGGGGCGGCGCCTGTGTGTGGAGGCTAGGGTTGTGTGAATGAATTTTGTTCTAGCCCTAGACCAACTCTACTAATTAAAGATGGTACATGGGCTTGAACCGGCCCAATGGACTTGGGTCAAACCCAGGTCCATATTGACATCCGGTTCTTTTAATTCGCCGTGATTTCATCACAATCCCGATCGATGATCAGATCGGACCGATCGTCTCAGTTTCCAAAACTGAATATTATGATGCAAAAAACAATATTTCAGATCACCTAGACCAAAATTACAGTTTAGCCCCTCAACTTTTGGGAAATCGCAATTTGACACCTGTTGACTTTTAGGAAGTCGCACTCCCTAAAATCCTCTTCCTATGCTCAACACATTGAGCTCAGTTTCCATGCGGGAATCATGAATCCAGTACTTGTGTGACCCTAAATGGTTCAGGGATACAGCTTGGGCCCACAACCATTGTGACTCTGAAATCACAATTTCGGACTTGCCCAACGGATCATGGTAAAACGCCTAGCAACATCGCCCCATGATCCCCTAGGTATCACTGATAGTGCCTGCAAGAACCAGTTGGTCGTGGTTAGCGTACAGTACGGTCCTTTCAACACATATATCCCGATCAGATCAACGACCATTGGTAAATCGAGAGTCGCTAAAGATCCGATGACTATGCATACATCTTGGAGATCAAATAGTGACATCGCGAGTGTTACTAGGTAAACCCATTTTCCTAAAAAACATACAGTACTCTGGCCAGAGATTCATACACTATTGTCTCCTCAGATAGCATAGGATATCCACGCATGAGAGCGAGCGGTGAATCCTCGACAACGAAGCATAGACTCCTACATGCATCGGGACCTCACCCAATCCCGCCGCCTAATGACCCCAAATGAGTCGGCAAACGGGTCAAAGTGAGGCACCTATCATGTAGAGTCTCAATGACGTTTCGAGTAGTGAGGACTAATCAGTACAACCAAGACCTCGGACTTATCCACTCGACAAATGGTAACCACTTGGAAAGTACGAACGAGGGTAGTTCGATAGATCACCAGGTCACTATCCATCTGCATGCTCAGAACATCACAATATTCCCTACCAATGGAACATGGTACTTCACATCACAGATGCTAGTCTCAAGCTCGGGCGGCCTTATCCTCATTTTGACGGCCCAATCGACTAGGAACGAATTCAGAATACACAGTGACTATTAGATGTGTTTCATGATAGCCATCATATCCACTATCACATCTAACATACACTATGGTGTATTCTAGGTCTTTATCCAACACAATTGTTAACATTATAACATAATGAAAATAAAGAATGCCGTAAAGAAGTGCGTATAGCATATATAAATTTTGTTATACACAAGAGTCAATAAAACCAACACGCCACAAGTTGGCTAGTTGGGCATCTACTCTAACAATCTCCAACTTGCCCTATAGCCAACTACTCATCAGACGCAGTCCCATTGTTTCGCGATGTTTTTCAAACAACGGTCCTGGCAAGGGCTTCGTAAGTGGATCAGCAATGTTTTCCGCAGAGGCGACTCTCTCCACTGCTATGTCACCTCTAGCCACAATATCCCGGATTATGTGGTATTTCCTCAGTATATGTTTGGATCTTTGGTGAGACCTAGGCTCCTTTGCTTGCGCAACGGCACCCGTGTTGTCGCAGTACACCGGGACTGGACCAACTCCATCAGGAATGACGCCCAACTCTTGGACGAAATTACTTATCCAAACCGCCTTCTTAACAGGAGCTGATGCTGCAATGTACTCAGCCTCAATGATTGAATCCGCGATGGTGTCTTGCTTGGAACTCTTCCAAGAGACAGCACCACCATTGAGCATGAATACAAATCCAGAGGTTGAATTCGAATCATCCACGTCACATTGGAAGCTAGAATCAGTGTAGCCTTCCAATTTCAGATCATCACCCCCATAGACCATGAACATATTCTTAGTCCTTCGCAAGTACTTAAGAATATCCTTCACAGCCTTCCAATGCAATTGGCCGGGGTTGTCCTGGTAGCGGCTCGTGACACTCAGAGCATATGCGACATCCGGTCTAGTTGAGATCATGCCATACATAATACTACCTATTGCCGAGGCATATGGCACACATGTCATACTCTCTATCTCCTCATCAGTCTTCGGACACATAGACTTAGATAGAGTGACCCCGTGGCTCATAGGTAGGTGTCCTCTCTTAGACTCTTCCATAGAGAACCTCTTAAGTATGGTATCGATGTAGGTGGCTTGGGTGAGTCCGAGCATCCGTTTCGATCTATCCCGATAGATATGTATTCCAAGAATATAGGATGCTTCACCCATGTCCTTCATCGAGAATCTACTAGACAACCATACTTTAGTTGACTGCAGCATTCCTACATCATTCCCAATGAGTAGAATGTCATCAACATAAAGTACAAGGAATGTCACAGCGCTTTTAACTACTTTCTTATATACACATGGCTCCTCGGAATTCTTGATGAAACCAAATTCCTTAATTATTTCATCGAATCTCAGGTTCCAACTCTCGATGCTTGTTTGAGACCGTAGATCGATCTCTGAAGTTTGCATACCTTATGCTCACTTCCTACAGATGTGAAACCCTCAGGCTGCGTCATATAGATCTCTTCCTTAATGTTTCCATTAAGGAACACAGTTTTCACATCCATTTGCCATATCTCATAGTCGTACCATAAGATTCTAATTGACTTGAACATTGCGACTGGTGAAAAGGTTTCATCATAGTCAACACCTTGCCTTTGAGTGTAACCTTTCGCGACCAGTCGTGCCTTGTAGGTCAGTACCTTACCATCAGGCACAAGTTTTCTCTTGTATATCCACTTACACCCGATAGGAACAATTCCTTCGGGAGGATTAACAAGAGTCCAAACTTGGTTCACATGCATCGAGTCAATCTCAGCTGCATTGCTTCAAGCCACAAATTAGAATCAACATCGGAAATTGCCTCCTTGAAAGTTCTTGGATCATATCCAACAACTTGATCACTTTGATCATCTTCAAGGAGGAAACCATATCTTTCAGGAGCCCTAGGAACCCTTTCGGATCTCCTAGGTGCGACCATTTCTGGTACTGGCTCTGGAGGCGCAGGAGATTCACTTGGTACTTCAGTTGGTTCTCGAACCTCTTTGAGTTCTACTATTTTGCCCTTTCTATCAAGTCGAAATTCCCTTTCCATAAAGGTGTCATTCCTAGAAACAAACACTTTTTTTTCGTTTGGATGATAGAATTAGTATCCAATAGAATTCTTTGGATACCCAATGAAGTAGCATAAGATGGATCTAGTATCCAGCTTATCTCCCACTGTCTGCCTGTATCCCCAAATCCTCATGTATGAGTATTTGGGTGGTTTGTCCATCCATATCTCATATGGAGTCTTATCCACTGCCTTGGTGTGGACATTGTTCAACAACATTACCGCCGTTTCGAGCGCATAGCCCCAAAAGGAGGTAGGAAGCTCAGTGAAGCTCATCATAGATCGAACCATGTCCATTAGGGTTCGATTACGACGCTCCGCTACACCATTGAGCTGTGGTGTGGCCGAAGGTGTCCACTGCGAGAGAATCCCATTCTCTTTAAGATAGTTTTGAAATTCAGCACTCAAGTATTCACCACCTCGATCGGATCGAAGTGCTATAATACTTTTGCCTAATTGATTTTCTACTTCAGCCTTGAATCCTTTGAACCTTTCAAAAGATTCAGACTTGTGCTTCATTAAGTACAAGTACCCATACCTAGAGTAATCATCGGTAAAGGTGATGAAGTATATGTGACCGTACTTAGTACCAATGCTAAGTGGACCACACACATCAGTATGGATCAAATCCATTAGGCCTTGAGCACGTTAAGGCTTGCCCTTGAAGGGTTGTTTAGTCATCTTTTGTTAGAACAATATTTATTAAGTTTTGGTGATAACAAAAAGACAAAATGGTTTGATCGATCAGTTGTCGCATTCAACAGTGCTATTCTATCAGTTGGAGACTTGGAGTTTTCATGAAGAGATCAGCAGTTGATTAGTTAGAGGAGTGCTAAACGACGGAGTCTTGATAAGGAGGAACGACGTCGTTGGTATGAACAGTTACAGTTCAGCAGATACCTTCTTGAAGAGCTACAACAGTTATTCGTGAAGATTCAACAGATGATATTCAAGTTGAGTTCTATCGTGTTTTGCTAAGAAGTGTCAACGACAG
>KQ998990.1:1834-20112 GCA_001598015.1 Dorcoceras hygrometricum
AATGCATACAATTCATTTCATGAAACAGAATATAGAACTCAATCAATTCCACAAACTGTAACACGTATAAACACAGAATTCACATCAGCAAATCCATACATCGATCACAACCATGTTCACGCCTAAACTGCTAAGAGTTGCTCAATTCGTACTTCAATTCCTCAATTTACCTAACAGATTTCCTCCTGGCTCAAATCACGCAGCAGGACACTTCCTGGAAGCTGAAATCTGTTACAACACAGCTAATATCTTAGCTAAATTCTTAATCATCAACACGTTAAACCTACTGCCAGAAGTTACTCCAAATTCTACACTTCCACGAAGGCAATAACTACTAAAACCGAGCTCAACTACAAGAATTGCTCACCCAAACAGCTCATGCTAGCAGCAGAACGCTCGCACAGGCTTTCCTCAAAAGCTTCGAAGTCCAACAGCTTCGCGTTTCCACTTCCAGCGCAAATCAACTACTCAAATGGGTAGCAAACTAAGGAGCGAAGCAAGGGGAATCCAGCGCCACTAAGATCTTCAAAACAGAGGCTGGAATCGACAGGAAAAGGTGATAGAAGAAGATGGAGAATTGTAACTCGTCGAGGGTTTGAAGGATAAGAGATAAGAGATATCTGGCTCAAAATAATCTAAGTGTCGATCAACACTTCTATAAATACCTCTTCAAATCTCACCTGCTGATTCATACCGATCAATCAAAGAAATCAGCAGGAGACAATCAGCAGCAACCCTCTTTTCCTCTTCGTAAAATTCAGCAGCAACTATCTACCAGCAGCAAGTAATACGTCACGCCTACGTCATCATATCTATCGACAGCTCTCGCGACAATTACTCTCTGCTGATCTCTCTTCACAAACGCATCTGCTGAATTCAATAGTCAACATTCCAAAACGTTGACTAACACGCGTCACTTCCCCGCTCAATCTCACACTACGCGCGATGTCTACCAGCAGCAGCTTCAATTCAAACCAAAACCAGCAGATCTTCATGCGTCATGCTGACGTCATCTCTGCTGATTCAAAACCCATCAGCAAGAGCTACAGTACCGTTGACCAGCGTTGACTTTACCCAAAAATCGATATTTCTCATTCTTAACTAGTGCTGCTGCTGAGGAAATCGGCAGGAACCACAATCTTTACACAATTCCTCAAAAAGTACGTGATTAATCCCCAAATCAAAACGATTAATCACTAATTCAATTTGAGTACAAGTCTCTCCAAAGCTGCTTTCACAAGTATTGAAACCTAAGCCAGTTCTATCTCTCGCTGGCTTCTGAATCTCACACAGCTTGTCTAGAGAGATAGAAGACTGGGTCCATGAACTCATTATCGAATTTAATTTATCAATTTCAGACTTGAGCTCACAGGACATTGATCTCAACAATTCATTCTCAGCCTTCAGCTTATTCAACTCGATTTGTAAACTGTCAGCTTCACCAAGTTCAACAGTACTTGGTTCTACTGAACTATTTTTCAAATCAGCGTTTTCAGCTTTAACTTCCTCGAATGTGTGAGAAAGCTTCCTGTACTCTTTGACCATATCATTAAGTGCACTGACAAGGTCTTCTCGTGTAAATTCAATATTGGAAAAGTCAAATACCTCGTCATATGAAGTTTGATCAGCCATGAGATAGTGAACTTCCTCCTGTTCACTATCGCTTGAAGAAGAACTGCTTAATGAGGAATCAGAATCTGAGTCCGCCCAGCTTTTGGTGCTTTCTTCTGCAACCAGTACTTTTCTATCATACTTTATGTTGGGTTTCTTGTCAGATCTTGTCCTCATCCTCCTATCCTTGGATCTTTCATCTGTCTTCTCATCCCTTCTGTATCGATCCTCCTTCTTTTCATCTCTTTTGTATCTATCCTCCTTCTTTGGCCTATTGCAATCGGCTGCAAAGTGCCCTGAACGTCCACAATTAAAACAGTTCATATCAGTTGTAACTTTATCACTTTTATGGACATTATTATAAGGAGTAGAAGGATTGTAGGATCTTCTCAAGTATTTGCCAAACTTCTTAACGAAGAGGGACATGGAGTCATTGCTGAGCTGATCAGCTGTCTTGCTAGTGCTTGGAGAGCAATGTTCAGATGTTGTTGCCGCCAAGGTTTTGGTTGGTTGAGATGTTGAGGGTCGAGCTTCAGATCTTGTCTCCAGTTCAAACTCATAAGCTTTGAGATTTGCAAAGAGATCATGCAGTTCCAGTTTGTTCAGATCTTTAGATTCCCTCATCGCCATTGTCTTCACATCCCACTCTCTGGGCGGCGCTCTCATCACCTTCAATGCCAACTCACGGTTGCTGTATTCTTTACCCAAACTGGTAAGTTCTATACAACAGCACTGAAGCGCTCATCAAACTCTGTCATTGTTTCTCCATCCTTCATCTTCATAGATTCATATTTCTGCTGAGCAACAGTCAGCTTGTTCTCTTTTGTTTCATCGTTTCCTTCACATATTTGTGTCAGCTTTTCCCAAATATCTTTTGCTGTGGCACAGGTTTTTATCTTGCTGAACATGTTTTTGTCCAGTGTCTTGTAGAGAATGTCCCTGGCCACATTGTCCAGATTTGCTTTCTTTTTGTATTCGTTGGTGTACTCATGTCTGCTCTTCTCCAGATACTAAGGCTCGCCATTGGATATTGCAAAAGCTAAGTTTGGCTTCATTATCTTCATCGGCCCTTCTGTGATAACTGACCACATGTCATCATCCTGAGCAGCCATATGCGCTTGCATGCGAATCTTCCAATCATCGTAGTCCTCCTTAAAAAACATAGGAATTTTGTTGTGAGAATTAGAAAGTTTAAAATATGATAAACACAAATGACAGACTGTTCAATAACTGAGATGCGCAGGCTCTGATACCAATTGATAGGATCAATATGGCTCGAAAAATAGGCCTAGGAGTTCAGAAGGGGGGGTTGAATGAACTCCTTGGTATTTTTAAATATATTCGAAACCTTTAAAAATATTTTTACAAGCACTCGCTTAACTTAAATCCGAGTTACCAGATTTAAGCTATCACAGTATTAAACCAGATTTCTCAACTAACAAATATTATGCGGAAATAAGTTGATTAATCTGTGAACAGTGAAAGCTTAAATAAATGCGATAAGTAAAAGTTCAGGGTCAAGGATTTGTTTATGGAAGTTCGGATATCAATATCCTGCATCTCCCCTTCTTCCTTTCCAGGAAGGTTCCACTAGAATATTTGATGTTTACAGCCTCTGTAACCACCCAGTCACCGAGCCTCGCTCTAGGTGAACTCCTAGCAACTCCAAACAACAAGTAGACGCAGCTTCTAAATACAACACTTAGTATTTTTATCAAACGGCTTTATGTAGCACGTTTCTTACAGAATCAACAATGAATATTGCAATGGAATACAAGTCTAATGAGTGATGTAAATCTCGAAGGTAATATTTGTGAAAGATTGAACAGTGAAGTGTTCTTAGAGATTAGAATACTGGACTTAGAACCTTTTTGCGATGAAAGCGTCCAGTGAGTGTATGAGCTTTTTCGTGAATAATAGCGTCAAAGCAATAAGCTCAAGAACAATGGAGACTAAGAATGGCAGAGAATCAGAGAGAGCGAGTAAGCGAGAGCTTCTTCAATTCAAAATCCAGCTATGTATACCCTTTGCTCTCAACAGTCATTAGAATCTTGCCAAGGAAACAAAAATCCCTTTGAATATCTGTCCATTGCATATCCTGCTCCACTCGAGGTAAATTGCTCTTCGTCATAGCCAAATTGTCGTTATACCATATTTGTGCAAACACCGTATAACGTCCTATATATACTGTGTACTATTTACCAAAAATAGTACTGACAGTGTCTCCTTAATTCCAGGTAATAGTACGATTCAATCTTCACCATTGATTCTTTCCAATTTGAATATATGATCGCTTTTGAATCTGTGCGTTGATTGCGCCTGAAATATCTTTTCGTTAATACAGTTCTTTCTTTCCTAAAGAAGACGACTATTTCATTGCTGAGTAGCTGTCACTGCTGAATATGCCAAAAGCTGAATGTAGTAACAGCTGAAATATGCCAACAGCTGAAATACTAGCTCCTACTGAAAAATATACTGTTCCAAGTCTGAACACTACTGATAATCTTAAGTCTGATTGTCACTGATAGCACTGTAACTACTTCTGGAAATACTAACTGCTGAAGTAGATACCCAACTGCTGAATACACTCGCTTCTGAAGTACTAAGATCTAAAAAAAACTGAATAAGTACTGCTTACGACTTGAGATACTCGAAACTGAAACAGTAGAACACAATCTGTTACTCAAATCTGAATGCCCTATGCTCTAATCAATAGATCTTCCACTGTAGCTAACTTCTGAATACACTGTTCCCGAAATCTAAACTTTTCCAAGAAACCAAATTTGTCTCAAAACATCGACCTGTCAACAAAGAATGACGTCACATCTTCTGAACTTTAATACACTGAAGTGACGTCACTACTTCTGATTCAATCTGTTATGTGATAGTCGACCCAAAATCTGAATCAAGCGTAACTGTAAATGACTACAACTTACTGACTGTCCAGATGTTACTTAGAATTCAGTATTTTTCGTATTTTTGTTATCACCAAAACTAATAAATTTTACCTTAACAAACATTCACGTTGCATTTTCTCTTCTAACTCCCACATAGCTTATTTTCTTCCATGTTTACTCCACTTGACCATCACCAAAGGAATGGTCTTGTTCCTGTGCTGTTTCTCTTTTCTGTCCAAGATCTGCAAGGGATACTCAACATAACTCAAAGTTCGATCAAGCTCTACTTCGTCAGTTCGCAACACATGGGAAGGATCTGACTCATACTTCCTCAACATAGATACATGAAACACATCATGTAATGAGGACAGATCTGGTGGCAGGAACAAGTGATAGGCCAAAGGATTGATCCTCTCCACAATCTCATAAGGTCCAACATAACGAGGAGCTAATTTTCCCTTGAGACCAAATCTCATCACACTTCTAAAAGGAGAAACTTTAAGGAATAATCGATCACCAACCTGAAATTCCAAAGGCCTACGCCTTCTATTCGCATAGATTTCTTGGTGATCCTGTGCAGCCTTCATACGCTGGCGAATCAGATTTACTTGTTCTCTCATCTGCTGCAAAAATTATGGATAAGACAGCTGATTCTCCCCCACTTATTCTGTGAGGACTAGAATTTTCTAAGTACGATTTAAATAGCTAATCAGATTTGGTTTAGAATTAGCTAATTGAGTTTCCGAGTATCGGGTTTTCAGATTTGAGGATTTGATGATTTTTTTCAAAATTTCAGATTTGAGTGAAATCTGGATGCTCAGATGTGTCCCTTGTGTGTTTGCTAGAATTTTCGCAAGCAGGGAGTGAAACGCTATCGTTTTGGGTGTTAGGCAGACATGGCGTCGTGAGAGGTAATGCAACATTGTATCATGTGTTCAGACTTGACGCTTACTGAGTGGAATATATTCAGTGGGCGCGATCAGATGTCAACGTTGGTCAGCGGTACTGTGTAGACTAGTGCGTTTGATGATACAAATGTGACCAAGATCTGAGGAGCATTAGTGGGATCTGTTGAGAGAGCGGACTCCGATGCTACGTCGTTTTGATAAGTTAGAGCGATGTCGTTTTTGATGAGAAGCGCTTGTTTTGTTGGAGATCAGATCTTAGTTAGGTTGAAAGATGTGAGTGAAAGCTGAGGCCAGAATTGAGAGACTTCTGCCTTAGTGATGAGATCTGAATTAGTCGATGAATTGACTTCTGCTGAATCATTGATTCGGGGATTTATATGTAAGTGCTGATCAACACTTAGAGTATTTTTCAACCTTATATTCCCTAACTTCATTCCCGATAACCCTCGATTGTTACTGTTCACCCGAACCCTATTTCCGTCGATTGCCATCGTTTTTCGCCGCTGTTTGGAGTAAGATTGGTAGCGCTGAGCTCGTCTTCTCTAAGTATTTCGATTGATACCGGTTTGGAGACTGGAGTCGCCGGATTTGAGGAGCGTGAAGTAGTTAAAGTGTTCGTGTGTCTTCGTGACTGTGGACCAGTAGTTCTTCTGTTCTTTAACAGCTTTGGGTAAGTGATTCTTTACAGATTTAAGCTTCGTATGAGAGCTGAGTAGTGCTCTGTTAGAGTTAGGTAGCTGAGTTAAGTTACTGGGCTTTATAATTAAGCTGTTTGAGTTCAGAATTGAGTTGATTTTTAGATATCTTAACAGATTTGAGCAGGTAGTAGCTTATGTTGAGTTCGTCGTGAAGCTGCTAGGGCATAGGCTTGAGTTGGTTGCTGCTCCCTTGTTGTGGTGAGATCTGTTGAGGTAGAAGCTGATTTGAGGTACGAATTGAGCTATATTAAGCAGTTTCGATATCAACTTTGGGAATATTTTTCGTTGTGTATTAGCTGTTGTGTTTTGCATTGACTGCTGCTTATGTGCTCATATATGTTTGTGCGTGTGAGTATATGCATGGTGAGATCTGTTGAGGTAGAAGCTGATTTGAGGTACGAATTGAGCTATATTAAGCAGTTTCGATATCTAACTTTGGGAATATTTTTCGTTGTGTATTAGCTGTTGTGTTTTTGCATTGACTGCTGCTTATGTGCTCATATATGTTTGTGCGTGTGAGTATATGCATTGATTTTAATCATGAGTCTGCTGTGCATTCACGCATACATATTGAGCATGATTACCTTTGAAAGCTGAATTCCCTTTACATGTTGTGATCGGCCGGCTGAGTCGTCGTGCCTGAAAGGTCCAACGCTGTTTTTGATGTGGTGTCCAGCTGAGTCGTTGCGCCTGAAAATCACTATTCTTTGTGATGGTCGGCTGAGTCGTCGTACCTGAAGATCACAAGATGATGATGATTGATGAGATCTGCACAGCTGAGTCGTTGTGCTATATTTGCCTACCGATGATTCTTGGTAGCCCTTTCATGCATTGCACTATTGAGATATTGCATTGTCTGATATGATAGATGCTTTTATTGTGCTCTTCGTACTGAGGTTTGACCTCATATTCTTTTTCCTGCTTTTTGTGTTCTTGGGTCTGTGTTACCTCTGAGTTTTGGTAGATGCCGCCTAGGAGAGGTAGGAGTAGGATTGCTAGGCAGATAGATGGGGAGTCTAGAGCCCCGGGCAGTGATGAGGATGTTGAGCAGCGGGGCATACCTTTGTGTCACCGAGCTAGATAGGCTGAGGTAGAGGTGGATGACGTGACCCGACAGATTGGAGAGATGGAGCTAGTGTTGGCTAGGTTCCAGAGGATGAATCCCCTGATGTTTACTGGTGTCGAGGCTGGTCTGTTGGCGGAAGGCTGGCTTGAGCACATGGAATAGTTGTTTGACGCAGTGGAGTACTCGCAATAGCGGAGACTGAAGTTAGCAGTGTTGCAGTTGAGGGAGCATGCGCAACGCTGGTGGAAGGGTACTTCTCGTGTCATGAGAGAGACTGGAGTTGTGATTTCTTGGGAGAGCTTCTGTGCAGCTTTTCGACAGGAGTATACCCCTGAGTATTTCTAGCAGTGTTGCAGTTGAGGGAGCATGCGCAACGCTGGTGGAAGGGTACTTCTCGTGTCATGAGAGAGACTGGAGTTGTGATTTCTTGGGAGAGCTTCTGTGCAGCTTTTCGACAGGAGTATACCCCTGAGTATTTCTACAACAACCATGAGCGGGAGTTTGACAATCTGAAGCAAGGGAACTTGAGGGTGGCCGAGTATGCCAGGCAATTTTCTTCGCTGTTGTCGTATGTTCCCCATGTTGCGAACCAGGAGAGGATGAAGAGGAACAAGTTTTTGAGAGGGTTGAGGCCCGAGTTGTTCCGTATGGTGTTAGCTGGTTCCCTACGACGTATGCTGAGGCGGTGGATAGAGCAGTGGACATTGAGGAGAATCTGGAGGTGCAGAATCAGGTTCAGCCGATAGCTGGGCGTAGTTTTCAACCTGTGACAGAAGCGATGCCTTCTTTCAAATCTCCTCAAGTGCCAAAACATTCGAATCATCAGAGGTTCAAGCCCCGAGGGAAATAGTTTAAGAAGCTTTCGAACTCGAGTTCTTCTGGATCTGTGAGTTCTGGTGGCAGTGGCTCCGGAGGAGGAGTGACTTGTGGACAGTGTGGAGGTCGTCATATGACTTTGCAGTGTCGTGGAGTTCAGGGCCTTTGCCATAACTGTGGGCAGCCTGGACATTTTTCTCGAGTGTGTTCGGCTGGAGGACAGTCAGTGAGTCAGTCGCAGCAAGGTTCAGTTGGTGGTTCTTCGTAGAGACCGCAACCTTTTGCTCAGTCCCAACGTTCTGGATTCCAACCCCGTGAACCGTATAGGTTTGGTGGACCTTTGAGACCTCAGTTTCTGGGACCGCAGCAGGCTCAGGTGAATGCCTTGACGAGTGAGCAACCTGCTGATATGCCTGAGAGGATTATTACAGGTACTTGTGCTATCTTTGATTTTCCTGCACGAGTTTTGTTTGATACTGGAGCATCACACTCCTTTATTTCTGAGTTTTTTGTGTATGAGTGTGGGTTGAGTTCTTCCCCACTGTGTGATGTTGTCTATGTATCTACCCCTGCTGGCATGAGTTTGTTGTCCCGTGAGATGGTGTTGGATTGTGTTCGTAGGTTTGATGAGCATGTGTTGGTGACCAATCTGATTGTTTTGGGAATTATAGATTTTGATTGTATCTTGGGAATGGACGTGTTGTCCAGTTATAGAGCGACGGTGGATTGTTTCCATGGTGTAGTGAGATTTAGGCCTGAATTTGGAGAGAAATGGGATTTTCTATGGTGCTGATTCGTGAGCTAAGATTCCTTTTGTGTCTGCCTTGGAGATGTTTAGTTTGTTGTCGCTGGAGAATTCAGGGTTTATGATCTATGTCTTGGATGTTTCCCGAGTATCGCGAGTGGCGTTGAGCGATGTTCCGATTTCTCGAGAGTTTCCAGACGTGTTTCCGGATGAGATTCCTGGATTCCCTCTGAGACGAGAGATTGACTTTAGTATAGAGTTGGTGCCAGGGACAACCCCGATTTCTAGAGCTCCGTATCGGTTGGCGCCAGTTGAGTTGAAGGAACTCAAAGTGCAGTTGCGTGATCTGTTGGAGAAGGGATTCATTAGACCGAGTATGTCGCCTGGGGAGCTTCGATTATTTTTGTGAAGAAGGATGGATATATGAGGATGTGTGTGGATTTTCGGCAGTTGAACAAAGCGACGATTAAGAACAAGTATCCGTTGCCGAGGATTGATGACTTGTTTGACCAGTTGTAGGGATCTGCTGTATACTCTAAGATTGATCTGCGGTCTGGTTATCATCAGTTGCGGATCAGAGACGCTGACATGGCGAAGACGGCGTTCGGGCTAGATATGGGCATTATGAGTTTCTGGTGATGCCATTTGGATTGACGAATGCTCTTGCTGTCTTCATGGATTTTATGAATCATGTCTTCAGTGAGTATATCGATCGTTTTGTGATTGTCTTTATAGATGAAATCTTGGTGTATTAGAGGAACTTCAGAGAGCACAAAGAGCACTTGAGATTGGTTTTGCAGAAACTGAGAAACTCATAGTTGTATGTGAAATTCAGCAAGTGTGAATTCTGGCTAGATAGAGTTGTCTTTTTGGGTCATGTCATTTCAGCACAAGGTATTTCCGTGGATCCGAGTAAGGTCGAAGCAGTTCTTAACTGGGAGCAACCTAGGAGTGTGACTGAGATCTGTAGTTTCTTGGGTTTGGCTGGCTATTATAGGCGTTTCATTGAGAAGTTCTCTTCGATAGCTAGGCCGATGACTCAGTTGACCAGAAAGACAGGAAGTTTGTTTGGACTGATGAGTGTGAGTCTAGTTTCCAGTTGCTTAAGGATAAGTTAACTACTGCTCCTGTGTTAGCTTTGCCTTCGGGTTCTGCAGGTTTCGTAGTTTGCTCTGATGCTTCTCTAAGTGGTTTAGGATGCGTGTTGATGCAGAACGGGTTTGTGATAGCCTATGCGTCTCGACAGTTGAAGCCCCATGAGACGAGATACCCCGTTCATGATTTGGAGTTGGCTGCGATAGTGTTTGCCTTGAAGATTTGGTTTCACTATTTGTATGGTGAACAATTTGTGGTGTATACCGACCACAAGAGTTTGAAGTATATCTTCACGCAGCCAGATTTGAATATGAGGCAAAGCTGCTGGATGGAGTTGCTGAAGGATTTTGAGTGTGAGATTCAGTATCAGCCTGGGCGAATGAATTTAGTGGCCGATGATTTGAGAAGGAAAGCCCAACCTGCGATGTTGACGTCGATGAGTATATCCAAAGTCCATGAAGATTTGGGGACATTGGGATGGCGTTTTCAGTCAGGTGATCAGTCTTTTGTGGTTTCTTCTTTTCAGGTCGAGCCACAGATTGTAGCAGACATTAGAGCAGCGCAGAGGACTGATCCGTATGTGCATGAGTTGAAGATTAAGGCTCAGAATTGTCAGTCGGAGGATTTTTCGGTTGCTTCTGATGGATGCTTGAGATTTCTAGGTAGATTGGTTGTGACGCCCCAATGCCCATGGGAGTCACGAGATCAAGGAAAATGGAAATAAAAGGAGAATAGAAGGGCAGAATAATAAATAGAACAAGCTGTATTGCCTTGCTCATAAAAAAAATCGAAATACAACCATTGGCGCCATAAAATAAAAACCAGCCTTCATTACAAATTCAAAGTGCAAAATGCGAAATCGCGACATTAGAACTACTGAACTCTATCTGAATTCATCTTTGTTGTAACAGATCTCAATACAGATTTGGCTAAGATCAAAGACGACAAAAGTAGCAAAAATACAAAATGAACATCGCGGAAACGCAGGCCTTCGATAAACACTAACACGTCGCTGCTGGTTCAAACTCCACCTCCCATCTGCTCCGGCGTCGTCTCACCTGCACCATGAAAGCTCGTGAGCCTAGGGGCTCAGCAAGCAAAACTCAGAGTAACAAGCACAATATGCAGGTGTAAAACATAGGACATCGTTCATCATAAATTTTGTTCTGGAAATAAATTCAAATTCCAGCGTTATCATTTTTGTTAAACTTATGGCTCAGAAGCTCTACTTAGGTCCCATTGCACTCGATCGATGACTACTGATATCAGTTTCAATGTGGTGAAATCTCACCCAATATGAAGGGACAACAGACCGTCTCGTCTGCTGCTCACCCTTCCCATAAGAACCGTCTGTTATCTAAGCCATAAATTCATAAATTGAAACTTTCTTCTTTAAAACACATATTGGACGAACTTAAATCTTAACATCGGGTTTCACTTCATTTTTTTTTAAAACTCATACTTCCTTCAAAAATCGTTTTACTGAGCATCCAGCAGAGACACAGGAAATCAGCAGTTGGGATAAATTCAGTTGTTGGCAAGAAATCCAGCTGATGTGAACAGTAGATCAGTCGATGGGTATATATCGGTGGTCAACACAATTAATTTGGTCAACGGAGTAACAGTAGATCAACCAGTCGTTGGTTCAATAACAACCAGTTGTTGGGTAAAGGCGATCAGCAGGTTAAAGGAAACTAGTTGATGGATATAAATCAGCAGTGAAGTACTTAAGGGAAAGAAATCAGTCGCAAGCAACAGTGACCAGTCGCAAGCAAATCCAGTCGCAACATAACAACCAGTCGCAACATCGCAACCAGTCGCAACATAGCAACCAGTCGTAACGTCACAACCAATCGCAACATAACAACCAGTCGTAATCACAACCAGTCGCAACATCGCAACCAGTCGATGGTTATGAAATACAATATGAACAGGAAACCAGCTGATGGTTACGAAATACAATAACGTCACGAACAACATCCACAATATCAGAATTCGCCTATCAAACCAGACTTAGTTCTGGTTCGACTAGCACTTCCAACTTCGTGGAGTCAAATTCGGACGCTGTCATTCATCAGAGAAAATAAGAACATCATAATCTTTAGGAGTTGTAAATCTGAAATGCTCAGCGTTTTAAAATCAACATCATCAACTTCGAAAAATACATTTGAGCATAATCCACTGCGAACCCGAACATTAAACATACATTATAATATCAACAGAGCATGAGCAAAGGCTGATATTAAACATAGCTTAGGAAAGAATCACGAAATGAAGCGTAAACAATACATAAACTTTCGTGGCGTAGCAAGAATCTAATTTACTTGCCTCAATAAGAAGGAATCACGAAATACAGCAAATCACGAACAGAAAGTTTTCCCATGCGCAACGATGAGCTTCCTATTTCTTTAAGGCAAAGATGGATATTTTCTTGCAAAAGATTTAACTTATAGTCCATGTACCATAGGCATGGGAGTCTGATTTGTAACAGGGGAAAACACTCAAGTAGGCATGGTAAACCAGGCGTACTTCAGAAAATTTTACTTAAAATTTCCTGTCAATGTTCTGATTTGCAAATGTACTACACAAAAATCTGAAATTTAACCATTCTCCCATCTCAAAACCATTTTATTGGTAAATTTTGAAAATTGTTGGCTACGCTCGGGTGACAACTGATCGGACCTCTGTACCTTATGAAATCTAAGAAATAAGAAATCAGCTACTTGGACAAATAAATAATGCTGAAATCTGAAATTGGAAATGGATCCTCAATATATAAAGATTAGAATTTGTGGTCCTATGAATTTTGGGGCGCTACAACTTTACCCACCTTATAAAAATTTCGTCCTCGAAATTTACTTACCAAACAAATCTGGGTAACGATTATGAATATCAGCTTCCATTTCCCACGTAGCATCTCGTTCGGTTTGATTCGACCACTGAACTTTAACCATTGGGATGCTACGGTTCCTCAGTTTTCTCATTTCTCTAAGAAGTATCTTTTCTGGTCTCTCTTCATAGCTCAAATATGGCGTTAAATGAACCGGTTCAGCAGTCAATATGTGCGATGGGTGGGGAACGTACTTTCTTAGGGCTTATACATGAAACACATTGTGCACTGAATATAGATGAGGCGGCAGTGCTAATCGATAGGCCAATGTTCCTACTCTGTCCAATATTTCGTAGGGACCTATATACCTGGGACACAATTTCCCATTCATTCCAAAACGCATCACTCCCTTCATTGGAGCTACTTTCAAAAAGACGTGATCACCAACGTCAAAACTTAGTTCCCTTCGTCTATTATCTGCATAGCTCTTTTGTCTGCTTTGAGCAGCTTTCATCTTTTCCTTAATTTTTCTAACAACACTCACGGTTTGCTCCACCAAATCTGGTCCTAGACCATCTCGCTCTCCTATCTCATCCCAATGAAGAGGTGTTCTACATTTACGTCCATATAGAGCTTCGTATGGTGCCATCTGGATGGAAGCTTGAAAACTGTTGTTGTACGCAAATTCCACTAATGGTAGCTTCAAATCCCAACTTTCTGAGAAATCTATAATACATGCTCTGAGTAAATCCTCTAAAATCTGGATCACTCTTTCTGATTGTCCATCGGTTTGGGGATGAAAGGCTGTACTAAATGTCAACTTGGTTCCCAAAGCTCGATGCAAACTTTTCCAAAATTCAGACGTGAACTTGGAATCCCTATCAGATACAATTGATACAGGAACACCATGAAGTCTGATAATTTCTTTCACATACAACTCTGCATATCTACTTACGTCGCAGGTTGTCTTCACCGGTAGAAAATGAGCAGATTTCGTAAGTCTATATACAATAACCCAAATAGAATTATAACCTTGGGCAGTCCTAGGTAATCCAATCACAAAGTCCATAGCAATACATTCCCACTTCCACTCCGGAATAGGAAACGGCTTCAACATTCGTGCTGGTCGCTGGTGTTCAGCTTTCACCAATTGACACGTTAAGCATTCAGAAACAAATTTGGCGACATCTCTTTTCATACCCGGCCACCAGTACAACTTCTGAAGATCTTTATACATCTTAGTACTTCCCGGGTGCACAGAGTATGGGGTTGCATGAGCTTCTTCCATCAAATCTGATCTCAAAGTATCTACTTGCGGCACCCAAATTCTTCCTTGAAATCTGATTATGCCATCGTCCGAAAAATAGAGGTTGCCGCCTCTTTCCCTGTCTTTCTTAACCAACTTATGTAGTTGCTCATCTATCAGCTGACCCTCACGAATTTGTTCCAACAAATTTGATCTCGCTGAGGTACCGGCTACAACTGAATTGCAGCTGCTGGGAACCAGCTCTAAGCCAAACTTCTCAATATCAGCTGCTTGTCCTTCAAAATCTGAAGCACTGTTCTCAGGTGGTTTGCGTGTTCGATTCTGTTCTTGGAATACACCAAAATATCGTCAATAAACACAACTACAAAATGATCTAAGAAAGGTTGGAAAACTCTGTTCATCAAGTCCATAAAAGCTGAGGGGGCGTTAGTGAGTCCAAAAGGCATTACCAAAAATTCGTAGTGACCATATCGCGTTCTAAAGGTTGTTTTATAAATGTCTGCTGATTTTATCTTCAATTGGTGGTAACCAGACCTTAAATAAATCTTTGAGAAAACTATCGATCCCTTCAACTGATCAAACAGGTCCTCAATTCTAGGCAAAGGGTATTTATTCTTAATTGTCAACTTATTCAACTCTCTATAATCTATACACAGCCTTAGACTCTCTTCCTTCTTCTTGACGAACAAAACAGGGGCTCCCCATGGCGATGTACTTGGTCGAATAAAGCCCTTGTCTAGCAGCTCTTGTATTTGCTCTTTTAATTCTTTCATCTCTGATGGAGCAAGACGATAAGGTGGTCTATAAATGGGTGCTGCTCCTGGCACTAAATCAATTGCAAACTCCAATTCTCTATCAGGTGGCAGTCCATAAATTTCTTCTGGGAAGACCTCCGGGAATTCGCTCACTACTTCAACATCTGAAATCTGGGGCTTGCTAGATACTGCAAAAGATGATAAGCTTATCAAAAATCCTACTCCCCCTTTTTGCAAACAACTATGGGCCTTAAGAGCTGAAATAATTTGAGGGATTTTACACATCTTACTAGCCTCAAACGTGAACCAGTCGCCTCTTGGAGGTTTTACCACTACAGTTCTAAGCTGGAAATCTATCACGACTCCATATTTGGTCAACCAATCCATTCCTAAAATCAGATCAAACTCAGGCTTAGGTAAAACAATTAGGTCAGCAGTGACTAAATGCCCTTGAAGCTTAAGTTCTAAGTTACGAAACAAATCGTGAGATATTAGCTCTTCCCCAGAGGGTACCGTCACGCAAAATCCCATAGTCAACTGGTCGGGTTTAATAGGTAGATTCTTGCAAAGTCCGCTGCTATAAAAGAATGCGTCGCACCTGAATCTATCAGATCTAAAGAGGGAATTCCAGCGATCAAAATCTTACCTGTAGCCACTGTAGAATCTGTATTGGCTTGCTCGGTTGTCATGACGTAAGCTCTGCTGGTCACCATCTGCTTTGATTTTGGACAGTCCTTAATAACATGCCCTGGCAATCCACATCTATAACAAACATTCTGTCCCTTTCTACATGGACCAGGGTGGTTCTTTTGGCACTTGGGACATTGAGGCCTGTTTCCAACTGCTGAAACCGCACTAATGGGTTTCACAACCAAAGGTTTCTGCTCCTGAGGCTTTTGTTCCTGCGACATCTGCTGATTCTTGTATGGTTTCTTGGGTGGTCGCTGGTCTTTCTGTTGGAAAGCCTGCCTCTTCAGTTGTCGCTCCTCCACAACTGCTTTCCAATCCTGATCAGCTCTTAGAGCCTTGTCCATCGCTCCTCGATAATCTTTTGGTTCTACCAGTCTCACATCATGCCTGAGCACTGGTTTCAATCCATCGACAAAATGTCGCAATTTCTCCTTAGGATCAGCTCCAATCAATGGTACAAAATAACATCCATGTTCGAACTTTCGAACATATTCCTGAACAGTCATGTCCCCTTGCTTGATCATCAAGAACTCTCTTTTCAATTCAGACCTCTTATCCTCTGTAAAATATTGTTCAAAGAACACCCGCTTGAATTTCTCCCAGGGGAGATTTGTTACATATACGGTAAGCTTTGTTCCTTCCCACCAGAGCATCGCATCATCTCTCAACATATAAATCGCACATCTGGATCTTTCTAAGTCAGGCGTTTGGAGATACTCGAATATCACTTCCATTGATTTAATCCAGCTTTCGGCGACAAACGGATCTGTTGTGCCGCTAAACTCCCTTGGCTTCTGTCTTCAAAATCGCTCTTGAGGGTCTTCATTTCTAGGTCCTCTACTGCTGGAGGATTGACCATTGCCTCTACCCTGCTGTTCTACCAGCAACCTTAGAAGCTGGGCAATACTAGTGTTACTATCAGGACTGGATTCGTCTACGGGAATATTCCTCCCTCTTCCTCGGCCAGACATCTTAATCTATAGCCCGTAATCCACCACATAAGAACATCAGAACATGCAAGAATAAAAAATACTTGCTCTAAAACATAAAAGAAACTCACTGCCCCGAAGAGACGGTCGATGAAATCTGCTCCAACAAGAAGTGCGTGTGTTTATCTCTGGACCATGCTCTGATACCATGTTTGTGACGCCCCAATCCCCATGGGAGTCACGAGATCAAGGAAAATGAAAATATAAGGAGAATAGAAGGGCAGAATAATAAATTGAACAAGCTGTATTGCCTTGCTCATAAAAAACATGGAAATACAACCATTGGCGCCATAAAATAAAAACCATTTCATTATTCAAAGTGAAAAATGCGAAATCGCGATATTACAACTACTGAACTCTATATGAATTCATCTTTGTTGTAACAGATCTCAATACAGATTTGACTAAGATCAAAGACAATAAAAGTAGCAAAAATACAAAATGAACATCACGGAAATCCAGGCCTTCGATAAACACTAACACGTCGCTGCTGGTTCAAACTCCACCTCCCATCTGCTCCGGCGCCGTCTCACCTGCACCATGAAAGCTAGTGAGCCGAGGGGCTCAGCAAGCAAAACTGAGAGTAACAAGCACAATATGCAGGTGTAAAACATAGGACATCGTTCATCATAACTTTTGTTCTGGAAATAAATTCAAATTCCAGCGTTATCATTTTTGTTAAACATATGGCTCAGAATCTCTACTTAGGTCCCATTGCACTCGATCGAATGACTACTGATATCAGTTTCAATGTGGTGAAATCTCACCCAATATGAAGGGGCAACTGAACCTCTCGTCTGCTGCTCACCCTTCCCCTAAGAACCGTCTGTTATCTAAGCCATAAATTCATAAATTGAAACTTTCTTCTTTAAAACACATATTGGACGAACTTAAATCTTAACATCGGGGTTCACTTCATTTTTTTTAACACTCATACTTCCTTCAAAAATCGTTTTACTGAGCATCCAGCAGAAACATAGGAAATCAGCAGTTGGGATAAATTCAGTTGTTGGCAAGAAATCCAGCTGATGTGAACAGTAGATCAGTCGATGGGTATATATCGGTGGTCAACACAATTAATTTGGTCAACGGAGTAACAGTAGATCAACCAGTCGTTGGTTCAAGAACAACCAGTCGTTGGGTAAAGGCGATCAGCAAGTGAAAGGAAACCAGTCGATGGATATAAATCAGCAGTGAAGTACTTAAGGAAAAGAAATCAGTCGCAAGCAACAGTGACCAGTCGCAAGCAAATCCAGTCGCAACATAACAACCAGTCGCAACATCGCAACCAGTCGCAACATAGCAACCAGTATACATGCTCATATCAAGATAAATGCTTATTCGATAAACAAAAGGGTATTTAAAATTGTTTAAATTAACCCTACCTTCCATCAACAATGGGTGTACGTCGATGCTACCCGTATACATGGCCCGGCTCATATTATTGAGGGGGTCATGTATGCCGGAAAGCTGTCCACGTCATTGACAATTGTTGTGAGTCGGTTGGAACTCCCTTTAACGTTGGCTCATATTATTGGGGACATTATCAAGATAAATGCTTATTCGATAAACAAAAGGGTATTTAAAATTGTTTAAATTAACCCTACCTTCCATCAACAATGGGTGTACGTCGATGCTACCCGTATACATGGCTCGGCTCATATTATTGAGGGGGTCATGTATGCCGGAAAGCTGTCCACGTCATTGACAATTGTTGTGAGTCGGTTGGAACTCCCTTTAACGTTGGCTCATATTATTGGGTTAATTAAGGGGACCGTCCTTCACGACTCAACATTGATGGGTAAATCTTGACACGTGATAGTAAACGGCATCATATTATTGGGCCCTTACTGGACGTGAGGTGAATACATGGAGGTTGCACCGGCTGCAATCGGAAACTACCTTTTAGGG
>KQ998990.1:25954-54779 GCA_001598015.1 Dorcoceras hygrometricum
GAGGTTCCCCGCTGTTGAGGGGCAAAACGGTCATTTTGCACTGGGGTTCTGAAAAATGGTTTTTCAGATCATAATATTCAGTTTCGGAAACTGAGTCGATCGGTCCGATCTGATCGTCGATCGGAGTTACGGGGCAGTCAAACCGAGGTTCCCCGCTGTTGAGGGGCAAAACGGTCATTTTGCACTGGGGTTCTGAAAAATGGTTTTTCAGATCATAATATTCAGTTTCGGAAACTGAGTCGATCGGTCCGATCTGATCGGCGATCGGAGTTACGGTGAAGTCTCGGTGATGGAGATGAAACGAATGTTCATCCGTTGGACCCGGGCCCGTTGGGCCGGATCCAAATCCATCACCTATTCTATTTAATGTAGAACTTTGTCTTAACCTAAAGACTAGTGTTACAACTAAACCTAACCCTAAGTGCAAACCGCCGCCCCTCTCTTCAAATTACCTCACGCCGCCGCCGTGCGCCGACCGCCGCCGCTTCGCCGAAAATCGTTCCGGCCTAGTTTTTCGAGGAGAATCCGTTCGTGCAGAATTCGTCAGTGCTTCTAGTGCAGGCTGACGAAGGAGTCTCGGTTCTGGTCGTGGACCGGATTGGCTATATCTACCGCAGTCTACCGAGAAGAGCCGACGTTATTGTAACTACGGTTGGAGCCAGGCACAAGTGCCAGCAAGGTAGTGATTTTGAACCCCCTATTTATGTCAATAATTGTTATTGAATTTTTCGTATTGATCGTCTCCCGGCTTTTATTCTATGTTCTTCCGCTGCCTTGCCGGGGGGCGAATCCGGATCCCCAACAATTTAGAAGGCGTATCTTGTCAATATATATTTGATTTATTTATTTAAAACATCGTCATACAAAAAATACTACATATATAATTAAATATATATTCACGGGTTTCTGCATTTTCTACTCCGATCAAGGACTGGTTCAGGTGCCTCGCCCACTAATTCTTGATCTCACAGGGCGCCTATGGCCGAAGGGCCGTGAGATCTGATTAGACAAGAGTTGAGGTGTGAGACCCGAGAGTTTATAAGATTAATTGAGTTAATTAATCGGGTTTAAAATATACCATATTTGGTTTCAACAGATCTGAGATGAGCCAGATTTGAGTTGGTATGCTTGACAAAGTTATCGGGTCCGTATAAGTCCTTGAATCAGTTCAAGTGAGTTGGAGAATTCCCGCGGGAACTAATCAGATGTGAGTGTTGGTCAGCGCTGGGTGATCGCGTTCAGTTGTGACGATGGAATCTGATATCGCAGGTGTTCAGATGTGAGCCAGCATGTTTTTGGTAGCGAGTAGCTAAACTAGGTCGTTTGGATTAGTTGGGAACGACAGCGTTTTGGCTTAGTGGGGGAGATTCAGATGTGAGTAACGTTTGGCTTCAGATTTGAGTAAGATCTGAGTGTTTGCCATGCTACTTAGCATTTCAGATTCGAGTAGCGGATGACGTGTCCATAAGCGGCAGTAGACTCTATGCGACGTCGTTTGATTAAGTCGGGATCTGTTTTGGCGTAGAGTTATATCTGATGTGAGATTCAGATCCGAGCGGGAAATTCAGCTTCGAAACTTAGAATATTTCCCGATAGCGAATCCTAAAGCGATACCCTAGCTACTGTTCACCAAACCTTATCTTCTCCGATTTCCGACGGTAGACAGCTCCGACTGAAGTAAGAGTGGTAGTGCTGGACTCCTCTTGCTGAGACACTTCGTTTGGTAAAGCTTTTGGAAGCTTGCGTGAAGATTGGATAGATTGCGAAGACATCTCCCTTCTGTAGTCTGTTAGCATAAGCGCCGTATTACTTCGGCCGTTCTGGTAGTTTGTTGGGTAAGCGTTAAGATCCTACCTTGTGCTTTGTTTAGAGCCTTCTGTTGTGTTAGAAGGGTAGGATAGCGCTGGTTAAGTTCGTAACTCCCAGTTGTAGTTTCGGCGCTACTGTCCCTGATATTTTGTGCGTAGTTTCTTAGCAGGTTCTCGGATCTGCGTTGCTCAGGACTTCGTTGTTATAATTATAGCTCAGAGCTGAGGTACGGATATGAGATTGTTTTATAGCGTTGGATTTGGCATGGATATGTGTAATTGCTTTCCGTTCCGTGGTGCAGTGTATGCTTTGTGTTGCTTGTTGTTATCTGTTGTATTTGCACTCACTCATGGGTCATGTTGAGCTTAGATCTTGTTAGCCGTGCCTTGTTGTATTTGATCTGTGTGTACCAGGATGCCTGTTTTCGAGGCCGAGCGGGTAACTACCCTCACCCTCATCTCCCTGCTGGGATCTGTTAGCCACAATGAGCGGAGTGGGTAGCTCCCACGCCTCATGAGTTGGGCAACAACAGGTTGAGCTATGTTTTGCATCTGTTACCGTGTGCTGAGACGAGTGGGTAGCTCCCATATACTCACACACCTCGTGTCCACCATTACTCAGTTGAACTGTTGATGTCATTGATCTTTTATTGAGATTTCCTTTGGCTCCCTGCCTTCGGTTGTATCCTCATCTCATGCATAGCATTGCATATTATCTATTGTTGTCTTATGCTATTTTTCAGTTGCTCTCCGTACTGGGGTTTGACCCCGTGTCCCTCTGGGGCTAGTGTTTGTTTGCCTGTGTGAGTTTTCAGGTTCCCGTGGTTTCACCGTCGGTCGTGGAGTTGATCCAGTTGGTAGTGCCCCGGGAGGTGGATAGAGTGTCCCAGTTATATGTAGTAGATTCATATGATATTTTCGTTATATTGTATTGTATCTATGTTGAGCGAGAGACTCTTCGCTCTGTTTATTGGCAGTCACTCTATGTTTGTATGCTGTGAGAGATGTAGTTAGGTTTTAAGCATTGTAAAAACCTGTAATTTGAGTATTGCAATATTTTAAATTATGTTATCTTTCATTCGGGCCAAAAGCGAAAATTTTAGCCACTATTTTATTACTTCCGCTATTGTTTATTGCGTGGTTTAACTCTGAGTTGAGGACGAGTCCTGACATGAGGTGCAATACCTCAGTTTTCTTGAAACAAATGAGCACCGAGAACAGATCTGGATTGGCTATGAAATACCAAGCGGAAGTCTCCAGAACTGAACCCTGATTTTAAAAATTCGATGAACAGATTTGAAACATATGCTATGCGTGTAAGATTAAAATACTCATCTTATGTTCCTGGAAGTTCGGATCTCAAATCCTAAGTCTCTCCTTCTTCCAAATCTGGAAGGCATCCACTAGAAGATTTGATCCGCAGACCCGATCAGCTTTGGGACTCATCCACTGCCCAAATATGAACTCCTAGACTCTACGCCATCTCTCAGACTGTGTTCAACCAACTCTAGGAACTTCTTTAACGTCTCTGTTCAAAGACTACAATCACTAAGTTTAACGTCTTTGTGTCGAGACAGATTTGGTGTTTGGTTTGTGATTCACTCAACTATTCTAAACTGATCTCAGATATTATGTGAGTGAATCTCTGTGTGTGTGAAATTTACAGTGTAAGCTTAACTCCCGAATATAAAATCTCACACAACTGGGAAGAGTTTCTTCAAAGCTGAATTTAGCTCAGCTGTCAACTGTTACAATAAGCTCCTCTGTTTTTTATAGTTGACAGCTTCGCTTCTGGTTTATCTTCCCGTTTAACAATAACTATCCTCTTCATCAGTTTTCTTGTATAAATAGCCTTCCACTTTGATATAGCCGTTGGACACACACTTCTATCCGTTGAAAAGCTTCTGCAGCATTCTAACATTGTGCGTACTTTTCGTCCTTTCATTGCACATGGGTAGGTGTGGCTATTTAATGCATTTCATCTTCTTGTGAACAGATGTGACAATACGTCAGTTTGAATTTCCTTATTCAAACTGAGTTTGTTCAACTGCTTTGATCCTTCAGATCTGATACAGACTTTATTCAGATATGTTTGCATATCAGCTCATATCTGATTCCTTTGTTCTGCTTCAGTTGATCTCAGATCTGATTTTGCTCTTCTTAGCTTATCCAGCTCCGAATTGATTTTCTCTTCACATCTGATCCAGCTCTGAGCTGATCTTCTCTTCACATCTGAATCAGCTCTGATCTGACCTTCTCTTCTTGTCTTTTCGCATGTTTCCCATCTGGTCTGCTACAGTGTCAGATCTGGTCAGCTTTGACTGGTTATGTGCACTACTCAGATCTGGTCAGTGCTACCCACTCCGAAACGTTCCAACGAGCAACTCAGATGCCGTGATTGAGCTGCTTTTTGGTCAAATTCCTTCGTTTAGGCCTCCAAAATCACGTTTTTATATTCTGTACTTCGCAACTCGGCTAAGCTAACTGTACAGTCTTCATATTCGAAGATCTTGGTCTTCTACAGTTTTGGGGTAATTCTCATCAGATATGGTTCAACTACAGTATCAGATCTGGTTCAGCTCACTGCTGCTCAGCTGATTCGTCTCTATGTCAGACATGCACATCTCAATTAAACTGTTAGTAAATAATCAGCAGGTTTTGTATATTTCATAATTCAGATTCTGATATGTAGACACAGATCCAACACCAAATCCTAGACTTAACCTTAAAATAAAACATAACCCTAAACAAGACTTGACCCCTCAAATTTTAAAATTAAACTTTAAAAATGTATAAAATAATCAGTCCTTCACTTAAAATCAAACATTAAAATTTGACTAAATAAAAGTCCTCTTGACTAAAAATCTCATAAATCAAAAAAATTCTAAAAATACTGGAAAACATCTTAAAATATGCTTAAAAATCAAATAAAGTTATCCACAAACTTTGGCAGCCCCTAAGACTCAAAATCTCAATTTTCACAGAAATGACCCGACGAGGCTCAGTTCGAGTGACAAAACAGTAAAAATCATTAAAAATCAATTTATTAACCAAATCACTCTCTGTTTCAACCCACGTCACCCTAACTCCACCAATAGAAAATGGAACAAATTGAACTAAAAAAGAATCAAACGTGACCAACCCGACGCCCGTAATTACACTGCTCGCGCGCAGACTACAACCAAGACACGTGCTAGCCAAAAAATTCGTGACTAATTCATTCCTTTACCAAATCGCTCCCCATTTGGACCTTCATGACCCTAACTCAATGAGATATCTCTTGAAATCAACTTTTACCACACAGACCACATATAGCGACTTAGCCGATCCCAACAAGTCTACTATCACGCACAAACGCCAAGCCAGGACCCGTGCTGATCCTAAAATTCGTAACTAATTCATTCCTTGACCAAATTGCTCCCCTTTTGGATCCACATGATCCTAACTCGATGGAATGACTACAAACCACCCTTGGACTGAACCCTAGTCCCATGAATCGTCCATGACCGAAGCTTCACATGAAATAAATCAAATATGCGTTTGAAATCGTGATGCATGCATGATTCGTAAACAAAAAACATAGATCTCATGAATTCACATAAAAATCACGCAATCCTTCATTAAAAACAGTATACTATTTCATAAATGGTGAGAAAAGAAGAGATATTACATCAACACGAGACAAAGAATATGGCTAGAGTGAGTGAAAGAATACGATTGCATCAATTTGTATCACCCCAGTAAAGCTAACGTAGTAGCAGATACATTAAGTAAAAAGGGCAGTAATATTAGCTCAACTTTTAGTTCAGAGACCATTAGCTAAAGAATTGAGAGTTTTGAACTGGAAGTGTTTACACAAAAGTGAGCTGCGAATTTAGCATGCTTACCATCCACTCCACGTTAAAAGATCGGATTAGACAAGAGAAATCAAGTGACGATCAACTACTCAAATGAAAGCAACAAAACGAACAGAGTAGACAAAGGGGGCTATGATGATTGTCATCTTCACGAGCTGATACAGCTTGCACCCGATCTGACATTTGAATAGGAACTACAGGCGATTCTTCTTAGAGAACACCAATTCGTAGAGCAAATCATTCAGAAAGAGAAGCAAACTAAGAAGCCGAGACGGATTGCATAGTCGATACCCAGATCTGTATAAGTAAGTAAATTTCGAGGACGAAATTTCTTAAAGAGGGGTAGATTGTAAAGCCCAAGAAATCCATATTGAAGGGTTTAATTTCTATTTTTAGTACACTTCTTTAGCTTCTGTTCAGAAATTAAATTTTTGTCCAAGCTGAATTTTCAGATTATATAGGAAGCCGATTCGTAGGAGTTAGCCGGTTCGAACCATATCAAGCACGTTCAAAGGTATTTTAAATCAGTCGATGCAAATATTTTGAAGGACAAAGTGAGATCATGCTTTTAATTTACCTATAATACACGTGTCGAGTACCTTCACCCTCATTATCAAACTTCTTGCAACAATTTCCATTTTAAAGCGGTGGGTACTGTGGGAAAAGGCTCTCTGCTGACCAGAGCTTCAAAACTCTTTCAAAGTGATTTTGATCGTGTTTGTAAGTGGTTCAACATCGGAAGATTTCCGTTAGCTGTGTTCAGCAGTTGAGGAAAGCAAACTTTGTTGCTTGCTGTAATTTCGAAAGCATATATTGATTTCCTTCTTGCATGTTTTTATGAGTTTTAAAGGTTTGAGAAACATTTTTGTAACGCCCGGAAAATCCGTACAGCCACGAGTCATTTAATATATTTTGAAGGGTTAAACTGCTATTTCTTTTCTATCTGATTTAACATTTCAGTTTTCACCTAAGCTGATTTCTTCGTTTTTAGCCTGGGCGGTTCGCAGAAGGTTCCTGCAAGAATAAAACCAAGCACGGTTTGGTTTTATTTTATAAAAAAATAAATAAAATATTATTTTAGCAAAATGATTACTGTTGGCACGCCTAAAGGATTTTAAATCATTACTATTGGCGTGTGGGATAGGACAACACCCGCCTTGTTTAATTTTTTCATTAAGGCGTTGGGTGTGCTTTTATAAAACCACAAACCAACAAAAATATTTTCTTCAGAGTAAGCTTTTTTGATCGTGCTTGTGGGGGATTCAAAGCGGAGCTTTTCTCTGCAACCCATTGTTCAGGGAAAGGCAAGTAAACTCTGTTTCTTGCTGCATGCTTATGTGAAAGCATATTATTGTTCGCTTTTCTCTGCATGTTGTTTGCATCTGTTTGCCTCTGTTTCATAGTTTTGAGTAAAGCTTAAAGGTTTTTAAATGATGTTAGGATCTATATGCTTTCAGCGGTTTCAAAAATGGTTTTAAACTTGCAAATGTTTTACAGAAGAGTTCCCACGACAGTTGGAGCTGTCGTCTCATTAAAATTTTTGGGTTGTTTATAAGTAGCTTCAAATTAGAGCTCTCATTGTAGAGAATAAGTCGTGATTGATGGTTAGGTATGAGGTTTTGAGCTGATAGGCAGTGATAGTCTATTTTGAGTGTTGTTCTGATCTGATAAGCTTAGCTAATCTATTTGAACTTCTCCAAGATATTTTGAGTACTCGTGTCGGATGGCTAAGGACGAGGTTCTGAGCTGATAGGGAAAGTTGATTTAGTTGGAACTCTGTTCTGATGTGATAACCTTTTATAATATGTTCGAACTTCTCCAAGCTATTTTCAGTAGTCATGCTGAATGATTAAGGATGTGGTTCTGAGTTGATAGGTAGAGCTGGTCTAGTTAGAGCGCTATTCTGATCTGATAAGCTTAGCTAGTCTGTTCGAACTTCTTCAATCCGTTTTCAGTACTCGTGCTGGATGGCGAAGGATGAGGTTCTGAGCTGATAGGCGAAGCTGATCTAGTTGGAACTATGTTCTTATCTGAAAGTCTTAGCTAATATGTTCGAACTCCAAGCTGTTGTGAGTATCCTGTTGTTATTATAACCTTGTACGATTCGTTCGATTATTTAAGTTTGTAGTTTGATCCCCAAATTGTCCAGGTTCACATTTGCGATCTGCTTTTTGTCTGAGATGATCCTGAGTTAACGAATTGTTCGCGATCTGATATTTTCCCAAGCTGATTTGAACTTGAGAGCTTACATCACCATATAATCTGAGCTTAATTCTTTTGTTTAAGTTTGTGAGCTATTCCAAGCACGTGAACTATTTCCTTTGTTCTGAGCCATTTAGAGCGCGCGATCTGTTTCCCCTCCGATCTACTCTAAGCTTGTGATCTGGTCTGGTTACCCTAAGCTGAGTTGATGTGACGCCCTAGTCCACTGATATACTTATATTCTCAAGAAATGCGGAATTTAACCATACAGATTTTAAAATTTTGGAGGTTTTTGAACAAAGCGTGCAAGATCATACGAAATCTGATATACTGCGAACTGATTTATGTTGAATTGGGATAACCAAATATTTTTTTCGATAAAAGTTATTGAAAAAACAGTGCAACATGGTCTATGAGCTAAACAGCTCGGAAACAAAAACAGCTTAGAGCAAAAACACTAACAATAAAGTCACTAATGAATTCACTTCGTCAAAAACATCTCAGAAAACTAACAAAACTGATAGATGGTTCAAACAAATGCTGAACCAACATAAACGTAAGATGATACGACACGGAAGCTTGGGTCCGTCGATAAACACACATCTCTGGTCTGCTACAAGTCACATCGTGTAGCTCTCACTGGGACTCCTCCCCTGAAACCATGAAAGCTAGTGAGCCCAAAAGCTCAACAACAAGAATCTGGTAATAACTACGACTCAGCTCAGACAAAGAATAACTTAAAAATAATAAGCTTTAAAAACTGGTTCGTAAGAGCTGAAGTCATAAAATAATTCATTAAAAATTTTCTTTTTGAGATATGCCGTGGAGGTTCTCCTTAGGTTTGGTTGCTTGATCAAGCTCATCCGATATCAGGTCTCATTTGATTTTCTTGCACATTAACATTCATAATTAGAGGGGCACCCCGGTCCGTCCACCGACATCCACACTCCCGTAAGCTAACCGTCTTTTATCTTTTCCACACATCACAAAAATTGGAAACTAATACTTTTAAATGATGTGGAGACTTCTGACATTCCTCTTTCGTAACCCAGTCATATAACAATTAAACCTTTGAAACATAATACTCCTAAACCGACAGATTACGCACACTAGCGGTTTAATACGTAAGTAAAAGTACTTTCTTTTTTTCTTTTTTTTATAAACGGACTATTGGGGTATGCCTGGGAACTGAAGAAGAAATTATGGAATCATCTCGAAGCAAAGGTCACAACTTACGAGCATAAAACAGCTCTAGAAAGGGTTCATCTCTCGGGTGCACAAACAGCTCGGGAAAAATTCAGGTTTACAAGTGTAAACAGCTCGGGGTGAAGATTTTAGTTAACCAGCGTAAGAAAGCTCTGGGTGAAACTCTGCTTACGGTCGTAAAACGGGGAAACAACATACGGGTGTAAATTAGGAAAAACAGCATGTGGTGTAAACTGGTGAAAACAACTTACAAGTGATAACTGGTGAAGACAACTTACAGAAAATAACTGGTGAAAACAGCTTTCGGGTAATAACTGGTGAAAATAGCTTTCAGGTAATAGCTGGTGAAAACATATTACGAACGTAAACTGGTGAAGACAGCTTACAGAAAATAACTGTTGAAAACAGCTTTTGGCTAAAGCAACAGCTATCAGCTCTGGAGGGGTTCCGAACTGACCAGCACCGCCTATCAGATCAGAGCAGAGCCCTGATGAGACCGGCACAGCTTATTCAGATAAAAAAAGAGTTCCAATGTGACCATCACGGCCTATCAGATCAAAGCCTGGTTCTCACGAGACCAGAATGGCCAATCTGTTCGGATAACATCCCTAGCCACTCAACACGTCAAATTGACGGAAACAAACAATAGCAAACTCGAACCTATACCATGCGTACACCCAGGTTTTTTTTTGTTTTTTAAGGCACAACGTATGTAATGCCCAAAGTAATTAATAAGCGAATTAGTAATTCCGACATTTCCAGATTTTCAAATAATAAATTTTGATGAAGCGTGATTATGAGCTCGGATTTCTTCTGGAAGTGTTGGGGTGATTAAGGAACTGTGTATTGATGAATTGTGCTAAGTGTGGGAACCAGACGAAGCGACCAGACGAAGCAATTTGATAAAATCGTTCAGCAGCAGGTTACTGTAGCAAAGTCAATGCGGGTCAACACTACTGTAGCTTGCGACTGGTTGAATTTTGAAATTCAGTCGAAGCGCTAGTGTAGGTTGCAGCTGGAAGCAGACGCGCGAATACAAGGATCAACGAGGAAGCGCCACGTGTTGGTTATTGTTACGCACGTGGGAATCAGCAGCAAGAGTTCCTTATGAACCTGCTGATTTATGTATCTGTGGTTTATTGATGTATCGAATGGTTTTGATGACGTAGGTGTGACGTCGTCGTTTTGGTAATAAACGCGAACCAGTCGAGGCGAGTATGTGCAATTTGGTTCCAGCTGAGAGAGCAATGCGACATCGTTTTGACTTATGAACAGGAACCTCGATACGAAGTTGTTTGGTATGAATTAGTGACCAGTCGAGGGATCTAAAATCAGTTGATGGTTTGTGTTATCTGCTGGTTACTCAATCGAGGGAACAATGTGACACCGTTTCGATATCGTATTGGATGACTTAACAACATCAGTCGTGGGAATAGGAGAGCGACCAGCTGCTGGTTTCTTTAAATAGAGGTGATACCAGCTGATGACACGTTACGACGTCGTTGGAATTAATTGTTACGAAATCGTTTTGATTTACCAAGTGTTGCGACTGGATTCTTGTTGCGACTGATTTCTACTACGGCTGGTTGTTGCTTCTGCTGTATAACAAGATAATAAGCAACAGTTGAGGAATCTGTTTACCGTTAGCCACTTTCAAAGCGGTGGAAGTATATCCTGTTTGAATACTCAGCATGACACGTGGAACTCGAATTGAACACGTTGGAAATGCTGCCGAAAAACAGAGACCGTTGTCTATAAATAAGAGTGAATTCGAAATACTGAGAACATCTTTATTACAGATATCAATTTGTGACTCTGCGAGTATCTCAGGAAGTGAGGAACAGAGCTTAAGAACGCTGACGGAAGCATTTTGAAAACAGAGGAACGAAGGTATAATTTGACAGAAGAGTCAGGGACTAGATTACTCAAGAATGATATTTCTTGAGTATCCCGCTGAAATCACATACCTGTTTGATTAATGTTCTTGATTTAGAACTTGAATTGTGTATGTGTCGATCCATCACAGGTAGTGGATCTTTTATATTTGCATGAGATTGCATATTGAAGAGGATTGAATTGATTCTAATGCCCAGGACTGAGTTGGCCTGATTTTCGAAGCCGGAGATGGTTTCGATAGATGAATATTCATGTCAAGATCGGATACGAATCTTGATGGCATCGAACTGATTTGTTTTGTATGTGTGCATGACAACAGAAGGAAGGAATTAGTGGGAAGCAACCAATGGTAGCGAGAAATAACTACTTAGACGCTGGATCAGCAGCAGGAAGAATAAACTCCAGCTGAGTCTATATGTTTGGACAGTTGGTCTCAGTTTGCTCAAGTCTGGTTTGGTATATAAGAATCAAGTGTGTACTAGTAAACTTAGCTTGTAACCATCGTGAACCATGAAGTATTTCGTATAAATGAATAATCTTTATGCTACAAGCTGAACCCTTTACGCTTCTGCTGGTTGAAAAAAAATTTACGTATCTTATATATGAACCAGCTTAGATGTAATAAACGTGTTTAGTTTACATTAATAACCCACTGATTAAGATTAGAGGATTAATTGTGAGCAGAGAGCCTCACAACAGATGGTATCAGAGCTCTACTAACTTAGTAAGATTATTGAACTAGATGAGTGGGGTAGATCGAGTTCTTCCATACTGATCAGAGTACAGAAACAAATGAATTGCATGCTTGTGTGGTATATGTCTTACTTCTTTTAAATTTATATCACATGATTATTGTGAAGAAATGGTAAGAATATACCGAAGAGTTATGAGAATTACATGCTTGGGAAGTGATTAATAGCATGTATTGAGTGAAGCATGAATCAGAACTCGATCTCTTGAGCAGCAGTACATTCATGTATGCTAATCAGAGGAGGGACTGAGACTGGTTTGTTATTGATTGATAAGAAATTATAAACACGTCTATTTGATTCTTAGATATGCCTCCTCGAAGAACCACGAACCGGCAGACAGAACAGGGTAGTACGTCTACTGAGGCATTGAATGCAGCTGCTACCCCGATGGAAACATTGTTGAAACGGTTTCAGTCGTTTAAACCACCAACGTTGGCAGGGACAGAGAATGCGATAGAATGTGAGAATTGGATAGAAGATATTGAACAGTTGTTTGAAGCACTGGATTACACCGATGATCGTCGGGTGAAACTGATTATACACCAGTTGCATGGTATTGGTAAAAGTTGGTGGGTAGCAACGATGAAGACTCTTGAAAATCAGGGTACTGTGATTACTTGGGCAATGTTTAAAACAGCTTTCTATCAACGGTTCTTTCCAGTTTCTTATAGGAAGGACAAAGGAGCGGAATTTGCAAAACTTTCGACAAGGGCAGCTTAATATAGAGGAATACGTTGCCAAGTTCACAAGTTTACTGAAATTTGCTCCGCATGTTGCCATGAGTGATGAAGCACAAGCTGATCAGTTTATCAATGGCTTGAATCTTGACGTGTTTACTTTGGTGAACACTGGTCGACCAAATACTTTTGCCGATGCGTTGAATCGAGCAAAAGGAGCAGAAGCTGGACTTCTAAGGCAGCGAAGAGCATGATTTGTGCCAGTAGCAGCCAAAGCAGCACAAGAGAACCCACAGATTCCACCACCCCCTCGATTTGATGCTGGAGGCAGCAGTAGTGGAAAGAAAAAGTTCTTTAAAGGAAAAGGAAAACAATTTAAACGTTCAGGTACCAGCAGCTCCTCCAGTTCAAGTGAATTCAAACAACTGGGAGCTGGACAGAAATCTGGCGATTACTGTACCAAATGTGGAGGCAGACATGTTACAGAACAATGTAGAGGAGTGTCTGGCCTTTGCCGTATTTGCAATCAATCGGGACATTTTGCGAGAATATGTCCTCAACGTAATTCTGGGAATTCACAGAATCCAGCAGCATCAAGAACAATGCTAATACCAGAAAGGCAAGACTCCTCTGTACATTCGTATCAGCCCCAAAATCCACAACAGAGTAGACAAGGAGGAAGCCAGACAGTGAGCCAACCTCCTAAACAACAAGCAAGAGTGTTTGCATTAACCAAGGAGCAAGCACAGGCAGCCCCAGACGATGTTATTGCAGGTAACTGCTACTTGTGCAAATTTCCAGCTTATGTATTAATTGATACTGGTGCATCACACACCTTTATCTCTGAGAATTTTGTGGTATCACATAAGTTGTTTGTTGAACCCTTAGCCGAAATAGTATCGGTTTCTTCACCTCTGGGGAAGGGAATGTTATCGATTACCGCTGTTAAACATTGTGTGTTACAGTTTGAGGGTCACGCAATTGAAATTGATTGTGTTGTGCTCGGGTTATCTAATTTTGATTGTATTGTGGGTATCGATATGTTAACCAAGTATAGAGCAACAGTAGATTGTTTTCAGAAGATGGTTCGATTTAAACCAGAGAACGCTGATGAATGGAAATTCTATGGTAAGGGATCACGAGCCAGAATTCCTTTGGTCTCTGCTATTACCATGAATAATCTATTGCAGAAAGGAGCGGAGGGATTCCTGATTTATGCAATAGATACGAAGAAAACTAGCCCGAAGCTGGTTGATATACCAGTGGTATGTGATTTTGCTGATGTTTTCCCTGATGAGATCCCGGGATTACCTCCATATCGAGAGGTAGACTTCAGCATTGAATTGATGCCAGGTACACAACCAATATCAAAAGCACCATACCGAATGGCACCAATTGAATTGAAGGAATTGAAAGAACAGCTGGAGGATCTTCTTACTAAGGGATACATTAGACCAAGTGTTTCTCCTTGGGGTGCTCCAGTATTATTTGTGCGCAAGAAAGATTGATCAATGAGGTTATGTATTGACTACCGGCAACTGAACAAGGCAACGGTAAAGAATAAATATCCTTTGCCACGGATAGATGATTTATTTGATCAGTTGCAGGGATCGACAGTGTATTCAAAGATCGATTTGAGATCCGAATATCATCAATTGCGAGTAAGAGATGAAGACATATCGAAGACTGCTTTTCGAACAAGATACGGTCATTATGAGTTCGTGGTTATGCCTTTTGGACTGACTAACGAACCAGCAGTGTTCATGAGTCTAATGAACCGATTCTTCCAAAGATACCTTGATGATTTTGTGATCGTATTAATTGATGATATTCTAATCTATTTGAAGAATCTGAGTGATCATGCGAGCCATCTTCGAACATTTTTGCAGACTTTGAGAGATGAGAAATTGTATGCTAAACTGTCTAAATGTGAATTCTGGTTACAAAAATTAGTCTTTCTTGGGCATATTATTTCTGGAGATGGCATTTCAGTCGATCCTAGTAAGACGGAGGCAGTGATCAATTGGCCTAGACCGAAATCTGTGCCAGAAATCCGAAGTTTTATGGGTCTTGCAGGGTATTATCGTCGATTTATCCAGGATTTTTCGAAGATTGCAAAGCCTATAACTCAGTTGACACAGAAAAACACCATTTGTCTGGTCAGAGGATTGTGAAACCAGTTTTCTTGAATTGAAAAAGAGATTAACTACCGCACCAGTGTTAATAATTCCTCTGGGTACTGGTGGATTTGTCGTGTATTGTGATGCATCTCACCAAGGATTGGGATGTGTATTAATGCAGCGAGGTCATGTGATTGCATACGCCTCAATACAGTTAAAACCGCATGAAATTCGATATCCAATTCATGATCTTGATTGGCAGCCATTGTATTTGCATTGAAAATCTGGAGACATTATCTGTATGGTGAGAAATTCGAAATCTTCTCTGATCATAAGAGTTTGAAGTATTTATTTTCGCAGTCCGAATTAAATATGAGACAACGAAGATGGCTGGATTTATTGAAAGATTTTGATTGTGAGATCAAGTATTATCCAGGGAAATCGAATGCAGCAGCTGATTCTCTGAGTAGGAAGATTTGTGCTTTATCTTTGACTACGATCGGGGTATCTAATTTGATAGAAAATTGCTGCATTTCTGGATATGTATTTGAAACAGAAAGAAAGCCAATGAGAATTTGTGCTATCAGCGTTGAACCCGAATTGTTAGTTCGAATTAAAGAGGCACAGAAAAGAGATGGGAATATACAAAAATCAGTTGAGATGGTAAAATCAGGACATTCATCGGAATATCACATAGATGCTGATGAAAACTTGTATGTGAATAACAGATTTGTTGTTCCCGATATTCCCGATTTAAGACAGCAGATTTTGAGTGAAGCTCATCGAAGGAGGCTGAATTTGTTTCCAAGTGTTTGAATTGCCAGCAGGTGAAAGCGGAAAGAAAGAAACCCGTTGGTTTATTACAGAGTCTGTCAGTTCCTGAATGGAAATGGGATCATATTTCCATGGACTTTGTAACGAAATTGCCAAAATCATCCCGAGGTTGTGATGCAATTTGGGTGATTATCGATAGGTTGAAAAAATCCACGTGTTTTATTCCCTATTAATGACCTATCGACATGATCAAATGGCAGACCTTTATGTTCGAGAAGTGGTAAGACTTCATGGAATACCAAAATCAATCGTCTCTGATAGAGATCCCCGCTTTACTTCACACTTCTGGAGTAGTTTACAACAAGCGCTGGGTACAAAACTACATCTAAGCACTGCGTACCATCCTCAAACTGATGGGCAATCTGAAAGAACGATTCAGACACTTGAGGATATGCTTAGAGAAGTAGTATTGGATTTTAGTATTTCGTGTCAAGATTCATTACCACTGGTGGAATTTTCATACAACAACAGCTACCAAACCAGTATAGAAATGGCTCCATTTGAAGCGTTGTATGGAAGGAAGTGTCGTTCACCATTGTATTGGGATGATATATCAGAGGTACCTGAGTTGGGACCAGATTTAATTAGAGAAATGACTGAAAAAGTGAAGTTGATTCAGCGGAGGATGAGAACGGCACAGCATAGACAAACGAAATATGCCAATACCAGACGTAGACCTTTGCATTTTGAAACAGGGGACAGAGTATTTTTGAAAATTTCTCCGTTTAGAGGCACGATAAGATTTGGCAAACGAGGTAAATTGTCTCCGCGATTTATTGGTCCTTATGAAATTCTGGAGAAGATAGGTGATCTTGCTTATCGACTGGCATTACCTCCATCGCTTTCGGGTATACATGATGAGTTTCATGTATCTATGCTGAGAAAGTATATCCCTGATGCTTCTCATATTATTCCTGCTGAAGAAGCTAAGTTGGATGAAACACTGAGCTATTTTGAACAACCAATTCAAATTCTTGATCGGAAAGAAAAACAACTTCGAACGAAGGTGATTCCATTGGTGAAGATTCAATGGAATCGACATGGCGTTGAAGAAGCAACATGGGAGGTAGAAGATGATATGAAACAACGATTCCCTTATCTCTTCCAATAAGGTTAGCTCTTGTTCAGAATCAATTTTTTTCTTATGATCCATGTACATATAGCGACTGCTGATGAGTTCGAGGACGAACTCGAAGCTTAGAGGGGGAGAAATGTAATGCCCAAAGTAATTAAGAAGCGAATTAGTAATTCCGACATTTCCAGATTTTCAAATAATAAATTTTGATGAAGCGTGATTATGAGCTCGGATTTCTTCTGGAAGTGTTGGGGTGATTAAGGAACTGTGTATTGATGAATTGTGCTAAGTGTGGGAACCAGACGAAGCGACCAGACGAAGCAATTTGATAAAATCGTTCAGCAGCAGGTTACTGTAGCAAAGTCAATGCGGGTCAACACTACTTTAGCTTGCGACTGGTTGAATTTTGAAATTCAGTCGAAGCGCTAGTGTAGGTTGCAGCTGGAAGCAGACGCGCGAATACAAGGATCAATGAGGAAGCGCCATGTGTTGGTTATTGTTACGCACGTGGGAATCAGCAGCAAGAGTTCCTTATGTATCTACTGGTTTATTGATGTATCGACTGGTTTTGATGACGTAGGTGCGACGTCGTCGTTTTGGTAATAAATGCGAACCAGTCGAGGCGAGTATGTGCAATTTGGTTCCAGCTGAGAGAGCAATGCGACATCGTTTTGACTTATGAACAGGAACCTCGATACGAAGTCGTTTGGTATGAATTAGTGACCAGTCGAGGGATCTAAAATCAGTTGATGGTTTGTGGTATCTGCTGGTTACTCAGTCGAGGGAACAATGTGACACCGTTTCGATATCGTATTGGATGACTTAACAACATCAGTAGTGGGAATAGGAGAGCGACCAGCTGCTGGTTTCTTTAAATAGAGGTGATACCATCTGATGACACGTTACGACGTCGTTGGAATTAATTGTTACGACATCGTTTTGATTTACCAAGTGCTGCGACTGGATTCTTGTTGCGACTGATTTCTACTACGTCTGGTTGTTGCTTCTGCTGTATAACAAGAGAATAAGCAACAGTTGAGGAATCTGTTTACCGTTAGCCAATTTCGAATCGGTGGAAGTATATCCTGTTTGAATACTCAGCATGACACGTGGAACTCGAATTGAACACGTTGGAAATGCTGCCGAAAAACAGAGACCGTTGTCTATAAATAAGAGTGAATTCAAAATACTGAGAACATCTTGATTACAGATATCAATTTGTGACTCTGCGAGTATCTCAGGAAGTGAGGAACAGAGCTTAAGAACGCTGACGGAAGCATTTTGAAAACAGAGGAACGAAGGTATAATTTGACAGAAGAGTCAGGGACTAGATTACTCAAGAATGATATTTCTTGAGTATCCCGCTGAAATCACATACCTGTTTGATTACTGTTCTTGATTTAGAACTTGAATTGTGTATGTGTCGATCCATCACAGGTAGTGGATCTTTTATATTTTCATGAGATTGCATATTGAAGAGGATTGAATTGATTCTAATGCCCAGGACTGAGTTGGCCTGATTTTCGAAGCGGGAGATGGTTTCGATAGATGAATATTCATGTCAAGATCGGATACGAATCTTGGTGGCGTTGAACTGATATGGAATCAATTCTGAGATCGAAGAAGAGAATTAGAATCATTTCATTACATTGCATTTGTTTTACAGTTGATAAACTGTTATGCATTTTATTGTGATTATTCGTACCTGCTGATTATACTGAGATGATTCTCACCGGAGTTTATCCGGCTGTTGTTTTGTTTTGTATGTGTGCATGACAACAGGAGGAAGGAATTAGTGGGAAGCAACCAAGGGTAGCGAGAAATAACTACTTAGACGCTGGATCAGCAGCAGGAAGAATAAACTCCAGCTAATAGTCTATATGTTTGGCCAGTTGGTCTCAGGTTGCTCAAGTCTGGTTTGGTATATAAGAATCAAGTGTGTACTAGTAAACTTAGCTTGTAACCATCGTGAACCATGAAGTATTTCGTATAATGAATAATCTTTATGCTACAAGCTGAACACTTTACGCTTCTGCTGGTTGAAAAAAAAAATTTACGTATCTTATATATGAACCAGCTTAGATGTAATAAACGTGTTTAGTTTACATTAATAACCCAATGATTAAGATTAGAGGATTAATTGTGAGCAGAGAGCCTCACAACGTAGACCGTAAAAACTTACTTGACCAACGACAGAACGTAAAACTATTTTGAAAACCGGCTGTGAACGTAAAATTTATACCATCGGCAGAGATTAGCAAGTTTTTTTAAAAAAATCAATAACTGGAATTGGGAAATAACAGAACTGAAAAAGAACTACCATACGTACTATGCTTTCATAGAAACAGCAAGAAACAGGTTCTACTTGTCTTGAAATTGTACGTCGCTTGTACGAAGGGTTCTATCCTAACACCACCGCAAGCACGATCGGTCCTCAAAGAGCTTTGAAAAACAACGGCTTCTGTTGGCTGGCCTTTTGGAGAGAACACGCTGCTTAAAATTCAAGTTTTAAAAAGTTGGCGTGTGCGTTTGTGTGTTTGGAAAAATTTCAGGCAGCGTGCGTGCATGTGAAGCATTTTATAGGTGTTGTGCCAACCCTAAAATATAATTTATCTCTCCCCTTTTTTTTAAAGATGGACCGTGCTTGGGTTCGGCCCACTGAAACTGCTCGTGAACCGCCCGGGTTAAAGACGAAGAAAATCAGCTCATGCGAAAGCTGAGTACTGTAAAGAATAAGAATTTAGACCTTCAATATAAATCAAAAGACTCGTGGATTTATGTATTTTCCTGGCGTTACAATTCTACCCCCTTAAGGAAATTTCACCCTCAAAATTTAACTCACCTAAACATCTCTGGGTAACGGTTGCGCATATCAGCTTCAGCTTCCCACGTTTCTCCCGTTTTGAGTGGTTTGCCCACTGGCCTTTGCCATAGTAATCCACCGGTTTCTCAAACTTATTTCTTCCTTGAGAAGAATCCTTAATGGTTTCTCTTCGTAGCTCAGATCAGGCGCAAGCTGAATAGGTTCGTGCCTCAGTACGTGTGAAGAGCTTGTAACGTACTTCCTAAGAGCTGATTCGTGAAATATTCTCTGCTATTTCATCCCAGTAAATAGGTTTCCTGCACTTTCGTCCATATAGGACTTCATAAGGAGCCATCTCAATCGAAGTTTGGTAATTGTTATTATACGTGAACTCTACCAAGGGAATCTTTGACTCCCAGTTATCAGCGAAATCTATTGTGCATGCACGGAGTATATCTTACAGTTGGATCACTCGTTCGGATTGACCATCAGTTTGGGGATGGAAGGTAGTGCGGAACACTTGCTTGGTCCCCATGTCTTGGTGTAAACTTTTCTAGAACGAGGAGGTGAACCTTGGATCCCTATCTGATACGATGAAGGCTGGAATTCCATGAGGCCTTACTATTTGTTTGATATACAGCTCAGCGTACTTATTCAGATAGAAGGTAGTCTTCACGGGCAGAAAATGAGCTGACTTGGTTAAACGGTCAACTATGACCCAAATCGAGTTGAAACCATGAAGGGTTCGTGGCAAACCTACTACAAAATCCATCATGATATTCTCCCATTTCCATACTGGTATTGGTAGTGGTTTCAGCATTCCAGCTGGGCATTGATGCTCTGTTTTAACTTGTTGGCAGGTTAGGCACTCTGCAACAAATTTGGAGATGTTCCTGCTTCATTCCTCGCAACCAATATAACGTTTGAAAGTCCTTGTACATTTTTGTACTTCCGAGATGAATCGAGTATGGGGTGGTGTGAGCTTCTATCATGATGTCAGCTCACAGGGTGTATCTACGCTTGGAACCCACATCCTGCCTTGGTACTTCACATACCTTCTTCAGTAGTGTAGATATTTCCACCCTTATTTTCATCCTGTCGTGATAGGATCACAAAACAAACTCGGGAGTTCAGAGTGGGGGGAGGTGAATGAACTCCTTTCCTATTTTTTAATTGAAAAGTTGATTCAAAATTTTACAGCTCGTAGCTAACCTCTAAGCCGAGTTACCAACTTGGAGGGTTCTCAGTGATTGTTGTTGTCTCGTGTAATAAAAATGTTTCATGCATAAAGAACACGATTCAATGCGTAAATGTAAACGATAGAGTCGAGAGATTTGTTTCTGGAAGTTCGGTGTAAAATCTCCTACATCTCCCCTTCTTCCTCAATGAGAACGATATCCACTAGAAGATTTGATTTATATAACCTTGTACAAACCCGATCAGACAACCAGTAGCTGCAAGAACTCCTAGCACTCAGCCAAGAACACAGACACGCGATCTGGTTCGAAATAAAATGAACACAGCTCTAAGCTGGTTGTGTAAATACAGCACTCAACACTCTCTATTTATGTTTTACAATGATGGCTCAATACTACAGAGTATGTGTAAAAATGTTTATGTGACACAAATAATCAAATAAGCAATCTGTGTGCGTGTGTCACTAGCTGTGAGCTGGTTCGACATATGAGCTTTGTTTTGATCTTGAAAATTTTTAAGTTTGTAAGTCATTTATTTCATGATAGGTCGCCTCTTCACAGCTGCTCTGCTCTTATATTTATACCCTTTGGATACAAAGATAATAAATGTTACAAGTAGACACGTTGAATGTATCCAAAATGAAATTCTGAGGCGACATAATTGCTTGTATGATGTACGTACATCTCCATTAAATGCATTCCCCTTCTGCATCGTCTTCAGTTCACACCAAATCTCTGAATATCTGAAGTTAGCTCAAAATAGTTCCAACGACTACAAATCAATGCAGAGAGGTCAAACACATCACATCAATCTGTACGAAATTTTTCGAATCATTCTGAATTTCAATTTGCTATGTTGTTCTTACTTAGTTGGGTTTCAAATCTGGTCTGTGCGTTGATATGATTTTCTAATCTGGTTCTAGGCTGATCAAATCCAAACTGCTCTTAACTGATCTGTTCATGTCTTTTTTCTGTACTGATCCAGATAACAGTCTTTGATAACTTATATCTGTAACCCAATAGCTCTGTAGAACAACTTTGCTCTGAACTGGTTTGTCCAAGCTGGTCTTCCAGCTGGTCTGTTATACCACTTTACGCTCTGAGCTGTTCTCTCAACTATTCAAAAGCCAACTGTTCTATCCACTCTTCTAAACTGATGTGATCTGTTTCTGTTCTGAATAGACACCTGTGAGGATTGAGAAATTTGAATTTAGAGTTTGCAGATTTTAGGATTTCAAATTTTTTGATTTCAGATATCTACAGTAGCGAGTAGAGAATACGTCGTCGTTTCGCTATGCATAGTAGCGCCTGGAGAGGTTGCTGTTGGCAGCAAGTGCGCGGGTGCAAGGTTGAAGAGATATCTGTTAACCAGTTTTGATGACGTAATGTTTTCTGTTGCGCATTTCGGTTGCTGACGTAAGTATCGCACTATTGAATAATCTGTTGAGCTAGCGATCAGTAGTGATGACGTAGCGTGACGTATTGTTTTCTGTCGGCAGTAGTTGCGCTTGTGATGGTTGCTGCTGGCAGAAGGCACACAAATACAAGAATCATGTGAAGCGTAGTTTTAGTATGTTGAAACGCTGCGTTTTGATTATTGCAACTGGGTGACCTGCTGTTGGCATCATTGCTTATGTAACCATTATGGCGTCGTTTGGATTAGTTGGTGCGTCGTCGTTTTGAGTTATTTCGCGAGACCAGTCGCTGATGGTTGATGATAGATATCTGTTACCAGTTTTTGGGCCTCTTCGCAAGAGATATCTGTTGTCAGCTGGTGAAGTACTGCGACGTCGTTTGAGTTATTTGGAACAGTGTCGTTTTGATGTTCTCTTGAGTATGCAACGGCTGGTTGTTTCTGCTAGTTTTATCGAAGGAAAAAGATGGTATCTGCTGTAAGATATCTACTGTTCACGTCGACTGGTTATTTTTGTGAACAGCAGCTGTTGGATTTGAGGGTTATATAGAAGTGTTGATCGACACTTATAATTATTTTAGAACCCGATATTTCTTATCTCCTTTTCCAAACCCTCGATTAGCTACTATTCACCGTGACCTATTCCCGTCGATAGCCGCCGTTCTCCTCCAATTATTTGAGTGATTTTGGTGGCGCTGGATTCCTTGTGAGTTGCTCTTTCGATTTCTACCTAGTTGGAATCCTAAATTAGCATTGGAGTGGAAACGCAAAGCTACTGGTGTTCGAAGCTTTTTTTGGAGAAGTCTTTTTCGTGTGTTCTCCTGCTGGTTTAAGCTTCGGGGTGAGCATTTCTCGTTGAATTGAGCTTTGTTTAGTAGCTAATACCTGCGTAGAATTGTTTAGAACTTGAGTATAGTTCTGGCCATAGGTATTAGAGTATTCAGGTTCTGATTTATGCTTGAGTTAAGCTGATTTTCGAGGCTTTGAAATAGATTCCAGCTTCCAGGAAGTCCGGTCGTGTATTTGAGGAATCTGTGAGGTAGAATTTTGAGGATTGAGGTACGAATTGAGCAGACCTTAATAGCTTGAAGCGTGAACATGGCTGTAATTCTTGCTATGGAATCTGTTGGCCTGATTATATGAATTTACGTGGAGCAGTTTGTTGAATTGATTGAATATTTCATTCTGTTTGTACGTATTGAATGGTATGCATTGTGCATTGATGATTGATTGGCATACATGCATACATATTGAGCCTGACAGATTGATTGATGACCTGATTGAGAGCCACGTTGTGACTGGCCGACAGAGTTGTCGTGCCTGAAAAGTCCAACGCTATCAACGTAGTGGTGACCGACTGACTTGTCGTGTCTGAAAACCACCGAGCTGTGATGGGCTGACGGGTCCTGAAGATCACGGACCGATGATTTCCACCGGTTTACTTGTTGTGCATGGTATAGAGGCTCGATTGATATGATTGCCAGTTGACTTTCTGGTCTAGCTATCCGATCTTTGATAGACCTCATGCATTTCATAGCATTGATTATAGCATTTTGCATGATTAGCTGTTCTGATAGCTCTTCGTACTGAGGCTTGACCTCGTATTTATTTTCCTGCTTTGTGTTGTTTGGGTCTGCATTACCCATTTGCAGGATCTTCAGGTAACCAAGCTGGACAGAGTGGAGGTTCAGCTGGTCGATCCCCATTTCCATGAGTCCCAGATATTTTATTTATGTATCGAACCGGGGGACGCCCCGTGTCTGATACATTTTTGGGGATCTGTATTTGAATTCATAATTGTGTTACCTGTTTTATATGAGTATGAGTCAATTCGTATTTTGATTATGAATATTTTGAATGTATGATTTTAAGTTCAGGCTTACTATATTTCGAAAAAATTTTAAGCCCTGATTTTACGCTTCCGTGATTATGTGCTTAATTGTGCTATTATCTTGAGTAACTAGCACGGGGCCTGACATTTTTGGTATCAGAGTTTAAACTGGGATAATATCGATTTACTTTGATCACACTCGAGTCTAGGCACAGAGTTTTGATTTGATTTTGATTGACTCTGTGACTTATGTGATATTTTATCTGTCTATGTGATATATCTATCTGTTGTGAGATCTTACCTCTAGACATGTTTAGATGCCGCCGAGAAGAGGAAGAGGTAGGACGACTAGACGTACTGAGGAGGAGTCTAGGGCAGGTAGTGATGATGATGTTCATCAGGTTGAGGATGTTACTAGACAGATAGGTGGAATGGAGTTGGTCTTAGCTAGGTTTCAGCGGACGAACTCTCCGACGTTTTCTGCCGTAGAGGGTGGTGCGATGGCTGAGGCTTGGTTAGCTCAGATGGAGGAATTGTTCGATACTTTGAAGTACGCTCCTGAGAAGAGACTGAAACTGGCGGTGTTGCAGCTGAGAGACAATGCACAGCGCTGGTGGAGGGGTACTTCCCGTATCCTTCGTGATAGTGGGGCTGTGATCACTTGGGAGAGCTTCTGCAAGGCCTTTCGACAGGAGTATACCCCGGAGTCCTTCTATAACAGCCGGGAGCGGGAGTTAGATAATCTGAGGCAAGGCAGCATGCGAGTGGCTGAGTATGCCCGATAGTTTTTTGAGCTTTTGGTCTATGTGCCACACGTTGCCAACCAAGAGAGGACGAAGAGGAACAAGTTTTTGAAAGGCTTGAGGCTTGATTTGTACCGGATGGTTTTTTCTGGTTCGCCTGCGACCTATATTGATGCGATGAACCGAGCAGGGGATATTGAGGAGAGTTTGATGGAAGTTGAGGCTCCGATTCAGCCGACTACTGTACGAACCTATCATCCTGTTCAGAATTCGTCGCAATCTTTCTATTCTCCTCAGGGGTCGCAGCAGCAGCAGCAGTTGAACCGCCAGAGATTTCGACCTCAAGGGAAACATATATTGATGCGATGAACCGAGCAGGGGATATTGAGGAGAGTTTGATGGAAGTTGAGGCTCCGATTCAGCCGACTACTGTACGAACCTATCATCCTGTTCAGAATTCGTCGCAATCTTTCTATTCTCCTCAGGGGTCGCAGCAGCAGCAGCAGTCGAACCGCCAGAGATTTCGACCTCGAGGGAAACAGTTTAAGAATAAGGCGGATTCGAGTTCCTCTGGTTCTGTGAGTTCTGGTTCTGGAAGTGGCTCTGGCAGCGGTTCTAGTGGCATGTTGTGTGGACAGTGCGGAGGAAGGCATACGACTTAGCAGTGTCGTGGAGGTCAGGGGTCTGTCCTCTGTTGAGGGGTCAGCATTCGATTCCTTCGCAGCAGGGATCAGCTGGTGGTTCATCTCAGAGACCGCAGTTTCCTGCCCCTACCCAACGATCTGGATTCCAACCCCGTGAGCCTTCTAGATTTGGAGCACCTACGAGACCTCCGTTTCAGATTCCGCAGCAGGCTCAGGCGAATGCGTTGACTAGAGAGCAGGCTGAGGAGGCTCCTGGCATGATGATCGCAGGTACATGCTTTGTTTTTTATTATCCTGCGAGAGTTTTATTTGACACTGGTGCATCACACTCTTTTATTTCTTAGTTGTTTGTTTGTGAGAATGGGTTGAGTTCTTCCCCATTGTGTGATGTTGTTTCCGTGTCTACCCCTGCTGGTGTTAATCCGTGGTCCCGTGAAGTGGTGTTGGATTGTGTGCCTTCGATTTGATGAGCACGTTTTGGTGTCCAATCTGATTGTTTTGGGAATGAGAGATTTTGATTGTATCTTGGGGATGGACGTGTTGTCTAGCTATAAGGCTACGGTCGATTGTTTTCATGTTGTGGTAAGATTTTGCCCTGACTCGGGTGAGAAGTGGGAGTTATACGGTGCTGATTTGCGCTCGAAGAATCCACTGGTGTCCGCCATGGAGATGTTTAGCCTGCTATCGCTGGATAACGCGGGATTTATGATTTATGCGCTTGACTTTTCTCAAGAGTCGCGGTTGGAGTTGAGCGATATTCCGATCGTCCGAGAGTTTCCCGACGTGTTTCCAGATGAGATTCCTGGATTTCCTCCGAGACGTGAGATTGATTTCAGCATTGAGTTGGTGCCCGGTACTGCCCCGATTTCTAGAGCTCCGTATCGGTTGGCACCCGCAGAGTTGAAAGAGTTGAAGGACCAGTTGAGAGATCTCTTGGAGAAAGGCTTCATCAGACCGAGTATGTCGCCTTGGGGAGCTCCGATTCTTTTTGTGAAGAAGAAGGATGGGTCTATGAGGATGTGTGTGTACGTTTGACAGTTGAATAAGGCGACGGTGAAGAACAAGTATCCTTTGCATAGGATTGATGAATTGTTCGATCAGTTGCAGGGATCGGTCTTTACTCGAAGATTTATTTGCGCTCTGGTTATCACCAGTTGCGGATTAGAGACGCTGACGTGGCGAAGACAGATTTTCGGACTCGTTATGGGAATTTTGAGTTTCTGGTCATGCCGTTTGGGTTGACGAATGCCCCAGCTATTTTCATGGATTTGATGAATCGCGTCTTCAGCGAGTATATTGATCGATTCGTGATTGTCTTCATAGATGACATCCTGGTGTACTCGAGGAGCATGAGAGAGCATAAGGAACATCTCAGACTGGTGTTGCAGAGACTGAGAGACTCTCAATTGTACGCCAAGTTCAGCAAGTGTGAATTTTGGCTAGATCGGATTATCTTTTTGGGTCATGTGATTTCGGCGCAAGGGATTTCGGTAGATCCGAGTAAGGTCGAAGCAGTTCTTAACTGGGAGATACCTAGGAACGTTACCGAGATCCGCAGTTTCTTGGGATTGGCTGGCTATTACAGGCGTTTTATCGAGAGGTTCTCTCAATGGTTTAGGATGTGTTTTGATGCAGAACGGGTACGTGATTGCCTATGCGTCTCGACAGTTGAAGCCTCACGAGACGAGGTACATGTTCATGATTTGGAGTTGGCTGCGACAGTGTTTGCCTTGAAGATTTGGCGGCATTATCTGTATGGTGAAGAATTTGTGGTGTACACCGACCACAAGAGCCTGAAGTATATCTTCACGCAGTCTGATTTGAATATGAGGCAACGACGATGGATGGAATTTCTCAAGGACTTTAACTTTGAGATTCAGTATCAGCCTGGGCGGATGAACTCAGTAGCAGATGCTTTGAGTAGGAAAACCCAGCCTGTGATGCTTTCGTCTTTGAGTGTCTCTAAGGTTTATGAGCATTTGAGTACTTCTGGTTGGCGTTTCCAGCCGGGTGATCAGTACTTTATGGTTTCTTCGATTCAAGTAGAACCGCAGATTGTGAGTTACATCAGGGAGGCGCAGAGGACAGATCCATATGTTCATGAGTTGAAGATTAAAGCCCGTAGTGGTCAGTCTGATGATTTCTCCATTTCTTCGGATGGGTGTCTGAGATTTCGAGGAAGATTGGTGGTTCCGAACTTGATCGATTTGAAAGAGGCCATCATGAATGAAGCGCATTGTAGTCAGTACAGTGTGCATCCGGGCGAGAGAAAAATGTACCATGCCTTGAAACCTCACTATTGGTGGGAAGACATGAAGAGCGACATCTCTGGTTTTGTTACTAGATGTTTGAATTGCCAACAAGTCAAGGCTGAGAGAATGAGACCTGGTGGATTGCTTCAGAGTTTAGAGGTGCCCCAATGGAATTGGGAGCACATCGCCATGGATTTTGTGACTCATTTACCTTGATCGAGTAGGGGATGTGATGCGATTTGGGTGGTGATTGATAGACTTTCGAAATCAGCCCATTTCATTCCCTATGATGTGAGGTGTTCTATGAAGAAAATGGTGAAGCTGTATATCGACCATGTGGTGAGATTGCATGGAGTTCCTGTTTCGATAGTGTCTGATAGAGATCCAAGATTCACTTCTCGATTTTGGAAGAGCTTGCATGCAGCAATGGGTTCAAGATTGGCTATGAGTACAGCCTATCACCCACAGACAGATGGCCAGTCTGAGCGGACTATTCAGACTTTGTTTCGATAGTGTCTGATAGAGATCCAAGATTCACTTCTCGATTTTTGGAAGAGCTTGCATGCAGCAATGGGTTCAAGATTGGCTATGAGTACAGCCTATCACCCACAGACAGATGGCCAGTCTGAGCGGACTATTCAGACTTTGGAGGATATGCTGCGTGCAGTAGTGATGGATTTCAGTGGTGGCTGGCAGGATTATTTGCCGTTGGTTGAGTTTTCGTATAACAACAGCTACCAAGTGACTATCGGAATGGCTCCATTTTAGGAGTTGTATGGTCGTAAATGCAGATATCCGATTTGTTGGGAAGAAGTTGGTGAGAAGCAACTTTCTACCCCTGAGTTTGTGCAGCACATGAAAGATCAGATTGATTTGATTCGGAGTAGAATGAAAGCTGCACAAGATAGATTTACCAGCTATGCTAACCGTAGACGTCGACCGTTAGAGGAGGTTGGCGATCGAGTATTTCACAAAGTTTCTCCTTTCAAGAGCGTGATGCGCTTCAGATTTAAAGGCAAATTAGCTCCTAGATACGTTGGTCCCTTTGATATTATTAAGAGGATTGGACAATTGGCTTATCGATTGAGACTGCCTGATGAGTTAGCAGCGATGCATGACGTTTTTCATTGTCAATGTTGAGGAAATATGAGCCAGATCCGTCCCATGTGTTGAGAACCGACGAAGTTGAGCTGGATTCTGCCTTGAGTTATGTGCTAGAGTAGATGCCTAACTAGCCAACTTGTGGTGTGTGGGTTTATAGACTCTTGTATATGACAATATTTATATATGATATTCGCATTTATTTATATGGCATTCTTTACTTTCATTGTGTTGTATGATGATTAACAATTGCGCTGAGTAAAGACCTAGAATGCACTAAAGTGTATGTTAGATGTGATAGTGGGTATGACGGCTATCATGAAACACATCTAATAGTCACTGTGTATTCTGAACATGTTCCTAGTCGATTGGGCCGTCAAAATGAGGATAAGGCCACCCGAGCTTGAGACTAGT
>KQ998991.1:20385-38072 GCA_001598015.1 Dorcoceras hygrometricum
GGCGGTGTGAGCTTGTTCTCCCAGGAAGTTTTGTTGGATGGTGTGTTGCGGTTTGGTGAGCATGTCCTGTTAGCGAACTTGATCCGTTTGATGCTTTGGGATTTCGATTGCATAGTTGGGATGGATGTGCTGTCCAACTATAGGGCCTCTGTGGACTGCTTCCATGGGATTGTGCGCTTTAGGCCTTTATCTGGCGAGAAGTGGGACTTCTACGGCCAGGATTCTAGATCGAATATCCCGTTGATCTCAGCTATGGAGATGTTTAGCTTGTTGTCTTTGGGGAATGCTGGCTTTATGATCTACGCGTTGGATGCGTCTTCTTCTTCCCGTGTTCAGCTCAGTGACGTTCCCGTGGTGCGACATTTCCCGGATGTGTTTCCGAAGGAGATTCCTGGTTTCCCTCCGAGGCAGGAGATTGACTTCAGCATAGAGCTGGTGCCAGGCACAGCTCCGATTTTGCGTGCTCATTATCGTCTGGCGCCTACGGAGTTGAGAGAACTCAAGGTGCAGTTAGATGATTTGCTGGAGAAAGGTTTTATCCGACCTAGTATGTCACCGTGGGGAGTGCCCATTTTGTTTGTGAAGAAGAAGGATGGCTCAATGCGGATGTGCATTGATTTTCGTCAGTTGAATAAAGCCACTGTCAAGAACAAGTACCCGTTACCGAGAATCGATGATCTGTTTGATCAGTTGCAAGGTTCTGCGGTGTATTCAAAGATTGATCTTCGTTCAGGATACCATCAGCTGAGAGTGAGAGAACAAGATGTCGCGAAGACTGATTTTCGTACCAGGTAAGGGCATTTAGAGTTTCTGGTGATGCCGTTTGGATTGACTAATGTCCTGCAGTCTTTATGGATTTGATGAACCGAGTTTTCCATGAGTTCATCGATCAGTTTGTGATCGTGTTCATCGATGACATCTTAGTCTATTCAAAGACTCCTTTGGAGCACAATGAGCATTTGCGTATTGTCCTTCAGACGCTGAGAGACCAGCAGTTGTATGCAAAGTTTTCCAAGTGTGAGTTCTGGTTGGATCGCGTCGTATTCTTGGGACATGTGATTTCAGCCGAGGGGATTTCTGTGGATCCTAGCAAGGTTGATGCTGTTCTGAACTGGGAACGTCCCAGGAATGTTTCCGAGATTCACAGTTTCTTGGGTCTGGCTGGCTATTACCGTCGCTTCATTGAGGGATTTTCCAGTATAGCAAAGCCGATGACTCAATTAACTCAGAAGGATAAGAGGTTTGTTTGGACTGAGCAGTGCGAGAATGCTTTTCAACTGCTCAAGGAAAAGTTGACTACTGTTGGATCTGCCGTCTGGTTCAGGTGGTTTCGTGGTTTGTTCTGATGCTTCGCTCAATGGATTGGGTTGTGTGTTGATGCAAAATGGTCGAGTCATTGCGTATGCCTCGCGGCAGCTGAAACCGCACGAGACTCGTTACCCAGTCCATGATTTTGAGTTAGCAGTGGTGGTATTTGCGTAAAAAATCTGGCGTCACTACCTGTATGGCGAGCAGTTTGTGGTGTACTACGACCACAAGAGTTTGCAGTATCTGTTTTCGCAGCTTGACTTGAACATGAGACAACGTCGGTGGATGGATCTGCTAAAGGACTTTGATTATGAGATTAAGTACCAGCCTGGGAAGTCGAACGTAGTGGCCGATGCTTTGAGCAGGAAGGCTAGTGAGATGCTTGCGTCGTTGTACATCTCTAAGGATCAGGAGCATCTTAACACTACGGGTTGGAGATTCTACCCGGCTGAGGATTGCGTTGTGGTTTCATCGTTCCAAGTGGAGCCGCAGATTTTTTCGACTATTAAGCAGCTCAGAGAACTGATCCGTCTATCCACGAGTTGAAGTTGAAGGTCAGGGCTGGCGAGCTTGAGGATTATTCTATCTCTTCCGATGGGTGTTTGCGTTTCCGGGGCAGGTTGGTTGTGCCCAATTTGATTGATTTGAAGGAGGGAATCCTTCGGGAAGCGCACTGTAGCAGACATAGTGTTCATCCTGGTGCACGAAAGATGTACCATGCTTTGAAGCCGCACTTTTGGTGGGCTGGCCTGAAGAGCGACGTGGCTGGTTTCGTTGCTCGTTGTTTGAATTGTCAGATGGTTAAGGGCGAAAGGATGAGACCTAGTGGTCTGTTGCAGAGTTTGGAAGTGCCCCAATGGAATTGGGAGCACATTGCTATGGATTTTGTGACGCATCTGCCTCGTTCCAGCAGAGGATGCGATGCTATTTGGGTGGTTATAGACCGACTGTCGAAGTCTGCACATTTTATTCCCTATGGGATGACCTTCTCGTTGAAGAAGATGGGGAAGCTGTACGTTGATTTTGTTGTTAGACTGCATGGTGTGCCCGTTTCAATCGTTTTCGACCGAGATCCGAGATTTACTTCCAGGTTTTGGAAGAGTTTGCAAACAGCTTTGGGTACCAGATTGGCGATGAGCACCGCGTATCACCCCCAGACGGATGGCCAATCTGAGCGCACTATCCAGACGTTGGAGGATATGTTGCGAGATGTTGTGTTGTATTTCGAAGGTAGCTGGCAAGACGCGTTGTCTTTGGTTGAGTTTTCGTATAATAACAGCTATCAGGTGACGATTGGCATGGCGCCGTTTGAGGCTTTGTATGGTAGGAAGTGCAGATCTCCAGTGTGTTGGGAAGAGGTGGGGGAGAAGCAGTTATCTGCCCCTGATTTTGTGCAGCAAATGAAAGATCACGTGGATCTTATTAGACAGCGGATGCAAGCTGCCCAGGATCGCCAAGCCAGTTATGCGAATAAGAGGCGTCGACCTCTTGAGTTTTAGGTTGGTGATCGTGTATTTCTCAAAGTTTCTCTGTTTCATAGTGTTATGCGCTTTGGACGCAAGGGAAAGTTAGCCCCTCGTTACGTCGGACCATATGAGATTGTTGAGAGGATTGGCCCTTTAGCGTATCGGCTGTTGTTGCCGCCAGAGTTATCTTCTCTTCATGACGTCTTTCATGTTTCCATGTTGAGGAAGTATGAGCCAGATCCGTCTCATGTGCTTGGAACTGACGAGGTGGAGCTAGGTTAGTCGTTGAGTTATCAAGAATATCCTTTGCAGATCCTTGGCAAAAAAGAGAAACAACTGAGAAATAAGACCATTCCGTTGGTGATGGTGCAGTGGAGCAAACATGGAAGGGAAGAGGCTACTTGGGAACTGGAAGAAAAGATGCAGCGCGAGTGGCCGCATCTGTTTGAGTAGCTGTTAAGCTAAATTTTCCAGTAGTTTGTAGCTTTTAGTTGTATTTATTCCCTAGTTGTTGTAAATTGTTTGCTCAGTTATCTTGAACTCTTGGCTTGTGTTAGGCAGAGTTCTGTTGTGTATCTTGCTGTATAGTTGTATTTCCAGATTGTTGTTTGATTTCGGGGACGAAATCCTTTTTAGTGGGGGAGAAATGTGAGACCTGAAATATAATTAAGATTAATTTGTTGGAATTAATCGGTTTTTGGAGATTTCTGGTGGTTCAGATCTCTGTTTGGGAAGTTTGGTTTGTATTTTCGGGTCGGAGATCACATTTTAAGCAATTCTGGAAGTTTTCGTATTTTTGGGTTGAAATCTGTTTTTGTGAGAAATCTGGATTTTGGGTGAAAGTTGGTCTTTTTTGGTGAGATCTGTTAGGATTTTGTGAAATCTGGACGCTTAGCGTTGCGGCGTGTTTTGTAGCGAGAGAGACTAGTACGTCGTCGTGTAGAGAGATCTAGTAGCGCTAGACGTATTGAGAAGTCTGCTCGCGCGTATTATGTGTTGTATTCCAAAACGCCGTCGTTTGGTGAAGTCTGGTTGTTTTGTGTGTATGATGGATCTGATGCGTTAATGTGTAGAGATCTGGTCTCCATGTGTTTTGTATCGTGTGGGATACGACCGTTTAGATTAGTTGGCGCGACGCCGTTTCGAGTGTAGCGCTAGCGAGAGATCTGTTCGCGCGAGGATAGGTCTGTTGTGTGTAGCGCTAGTTGTGAAAACAAACGTCAACGCGGGTCAACACTTCCTGTTCAGATTTCTCCAGCGTTGTTGCTAATGTCCAGACCTCACCGTGGTGCTATGCGGCGTCGTTTTGAGCGATTAACGCTATTTCCAGCTTTTAGCGTTTTGGCCTCCAGATTTCATCGTGGTATTGGAGCGACGTCGTTTCGGGGTTTGAGTGTTGTTTAGCGCGAGCGAGAGCTGCTGGTGGAATCTGTTTCTGTCGGTGGAATAATTTAAACAGATTTCTCGCGCTTATTTTAGGAGCAAGGCTGGGCTTCATTGTATTCAACCAGATCCCATACTTAGTTAATTTCTCCCGATCTTTGTTCTCTGTTTTCAAACCCTTGGTTGTTCACCGTGATTTTTATCCGGCGATTCCCGTCGTTTCCGGCCATCATTTTTCACATTCGAGGTAGCGTTGGACTCCTCTTGGAAAGCTCTTTCATCTCATACCCTTTATAGAGGCTGTATTTAGCTGGAGCAAAGGCACGAAGCTGCTGTTCACATTCGTGCGTTTCGCGGTTGCAGGTAGCTTTTCGAATTGTGATGGGATCTTGTTCCTACCCTTGTTTTAAGCTCCTTGTGTTGTAGTTTGGCTGAGATTAGTTACTGGTTTTTGGTGTTTAATTCCAGCCGTGAGCATTTGGGTTGTTGGCCGTGATCTTTTGGTGCAGGGCCGTGAGTTTGTTGTGTTTCCCTGAATCGATCTTGCGTGTGATTTTAGCAGGTTTCCATCAGATCTTACGGGCCTTGTTGTGGTGAGAGTTTAGCAGAATTAAGGTACGGATCTTGAGCTTGTAATTCAGCGTGGAACTTGGCTTGGATGAATTGCGAGATGGCTGTGTTGGATTGCCGTGCTTGGTTGTTGTCCTGGTTGAGGACTGTGTATGCTTATTGTGTTTAATTGCTGTGTTGCATATGTTTATATTCTTGTGTTTCAGCATGTTGCATACACGCATGACATTCCATTTCAGTTGTGGCAGCCATTGCCTTGTTTCGTTGCTGCTTCTTTGTTTTCTTACCAGGATGCGAGGGCGAGCCCTGTTGCAGATCCCGTTGAGCTGTTGTCTTCTTTCTCATGCATAGCATCTGCATTTTATTCTAGCTGTTTACTGCTGTTTTATATCTGCTCTCCGTACTGGGGTTTGACCCCATGTCCCTCTGGGGCTTGGTTTGTTTCCTTGTTTGTGTTGTTTTCAGGAAATCCAGGTTTTACAGCTGGTCGTGGTTTTAACCCAGCTGGTGGTGGCCCAGGAGGTGGTTGAGTATCCCAGTAGCGTATAGCATATTTATATGTATCAGTACTATTAGCCAGGGGATGCCCTGCGCTTTGTTGTTGTGTTATGTTGTTGGAGTCTGATACATGTTATTGTTGTTATATTGCTATACTGTGTTTGGTTGTTTTTACAAACTGGGATATATTTTGAGTATCGCGCTATTTTAAATTATATCGTTTTAAACCGTCAGGCCAAAAGCGAAAATTTTACCCGCTTTTTGGTAGCTTCCGCATGTGTTTGTATGTTTTATCTCTGATTTGAGCATGAGGCCTGACAGCTTGATTGATGAAAATTCCATCCTCAAGCTTCTTCACTTGTAATCCAAGAAAAAATGTCAGCTCCCCCATCATGCTCATCTCGAACTTATCCTGCATCAACTTTGAAAATTTATCACAGAGCTTAGGATTAGTTGAACCAATGATAATATCATCGACATAAATCTGTACTAATAAGACATTGTTATTCTTAACAAATTTAAACAAGGTCTTATCTACAGAACCAATAATAAATTCATGATCAATTAAAAACTTGGACAAAGTATCATACCAAGATCTCAGAGCTTGTTTCAGACCATACAAAGTTTTATCCAGCTTATATACGTAATCTGGTCTGGTATGATCTACGAAGCCAAGAGGTTGTATAACATACAATTCCTCATTTAGGATGCCATTTAAGAATGCACTTTTAACATCCATATGATAAACTTTAAAATTTTTGAAAGCTGCATATGCAATAAAAATGTGTATGGCTTCTAATCTAGCTACAGGTGCAAAGAATTCCTCAAAATCTATTACTTATTCTTGTCTGTATCCTTGAACTACTAATCTAGCTCTATTTCTTACTACGTTGCCATTTTCATCTTGTTTGTTCATAAAGACCCATTTAGTGCCTATTTTGTTCTGGTTAGTAGGTCTAGGAACTAAATGACATACTTTGCTACGTTCAAATTGGCTAAGTTCTTCCAGCATAACTTCTATCCAACTTGGGTCAACTAAGGCCTCCTCTAACTTCTTAGGTTCTATATGAGATACGAATGCAGAGTTAAAATACTCGTCTATCATCTGGCCTCATGTCCTAAGGGGGCAGAAGGGTTAACGATGGTCAGCTCGGGTGGATGATTCTTATTCCACCAGAAACCTGGTCTGTATGAGGTTGATGCTTCGTGCTAAGTGTTGATGTCTGTATCCTGTTCCCCCTGCAGTCTTGCTGGGTTTCCTTGAATATCCCCTGCTGGATCATCAGCGTGCGCATGTTCTCCACTAGCTGGCACTTGATATGGATCAGCTTGCGCGTGATCTGGATCAGCGTTGCGTGAACCGGCACTCACAACTGACACACCTGTTGCTCGCTGGTCCTGCATTGTGTCACTGTTAGTCAAATCAATGACTTCAATGTTACATGGGACACCAGCTTGTGCAACATTTTGAATATCAGCGTTGGTAATTGGTGTGTCCATTGTGTGCTGATCATCAGCTTGAAATCTGTTATGTGCCTCGTCGTCACTTGATTCATCTAGATTAGTGGATTCCAGACAAGTGCACAAGTTGTTCAGTTTAGTAGCTGAAGTTGATCGGAAGCTGGTCTCATCAAACACTACATGAGCCGATTCCTCCACAGTCAGCATTCTGTTTTTGAAGACTCTGTAGGCTCTGCTCACTGCTGAGTATCCTAGAAAGATACCTGCATCATATTTAACATCAAAAGCTTTTAGATAGGTTTTACCATTGTTATGGACGAAGCATCTGCATCCAAACATCCTGAAATATGAAATATCAGGTTTCTTGCCATTCCAGATCTCATATGGGGTTACACCATGACGCTTATTAATCATCGATATGTTCTGAGTATAGCAAGCCGTGTTAACTGCTTCATCCCAAAATTTCTTAGAAATTCCTGAATCAGCAATCATGGTTGTAGAAACTTCTTTTAAAGTACGATTTCTATGCTCAGCTAACCCATTCTGCTGAGGCGTTCTAGCTGCAGATAACTCATGCTTAATTTCAGTGTCATCCAGATAAGAGGATAGTTTATAATTTAAAAACTCAGTTCCTCTATCACTTTTTATCCGGTTTACTTGGAAAGATTTGTCATTTTGTAAACGTTTTAAAACCTTTATCAACTGGTCGGCAGTTTGATCTTTTAATTTTAAAAACAACACCCATGTAAATTTTGAGAAACCATCAACAATGACAAGGGCATATTTCATTCCCCCTAAGCTGGTCACGGGTATAGGACCGAAAAGATCCATGTGTAAAAGTTCCAGCTTTCGAGAGGTTTTTTTACTGCCTCTATTTTTTAAAGTAGAGTTAATATGTTTTCTCAGCTGACACGCAGATCAAATCTTGTCCATTGAAAATATTATTTTAGGCAAACCAGTAACTAACTCATGCGAACTCAGATTAGCAATAGTTTTAAAATTTAGATGGTTCATCCACTGATGTCATAGCCAGCTCTTAGAAGAGTCAGCTACTAGGCAGATTTGTTCAGTATGCGGCTGATCTGACCAATCTATTTTTGTCAGGCCCGGTGCACAATACAGAGATTAACCACGCAAATAACAACTGCAGAAGCATTTAAAAGTGGCTAAAATTTTTCGCTTTGGTCTGACTTAGAAAACAGAGTTTAAAAATACATCAATACTCAAAATATTAGTTATACAACAACCGAAAACCAACCAACAAGCAATACAAACATCGAGTGACTCCCAATCAATAAAACTATTAAACCAGCAATAGAACATCACATCCTTACGGGACATTCCCCTAGGATGACTCTATTGCATACGTATATAATATATATAACTGGGACACTCTATCCTCCTGCCGAGGCACCACCAGCTGAGTCATCTCCTCGACCAGCTGAGAAACCTGGGTAACCTGAACAACACACAGGCAAACAAAACAACCAGCCCCAGAGGGACATGGGGTCAAACCCCTGTACGGAGAGCAATACAAACAGCAGATATATAGCAACATATATAAATGAACGTGATATGCATGAAACAGCAGGATACAGGGCAACATGCTATAACCGAATCAGGAAGCCAAAGGAGCTCAAGGACCAGCTCACAGCTTTCAACAGATTGAACAAAGGATAGTGGCCACGATGTGCGTGAGAGCATGGTAGCTATCCACTCGTCTCAACAAACGGTACCAGAGCATAATCAAATAACTCAAGCTGCTGTTGCCAAATCTCATGAGAGCGTGATAGCTCTCCACTCGTATCATAACGGCTAACAACTCACCAGCAATCAAATCACTCAACCTGCTGTTGCCAAAGCTCATGAGAGAGTGATAGCTATCCACTCATCTCATAGAGGCTAACAACTCACCACCAGGGAGATGAGGAGCACGGTATTGCCGCTCGTCCTCAACAACAGCTCCTGGTACACACATGTTAGCGCAACAACAACAAGGGCTAATAGATATGAGCTCAAATGTGGAAAATGCATGTATGCCAATGCCACAGCTTAAAATAATCAGCACAGAGATTAGCAGTAACCAAGAACAACTCAACAGCACAGATCACGCATACCAGCAAGCATACACATATATCCATGCCAAATCCCAAAGCTGTAAACAATCTCAAAATCCGTACCTTCAGTTTCTGAGCTACCACAACAAAAGTCCCAATTAACTCAAATCTACCACCTGTTTGGCTAAACTACAACAACCAGCTCAAGGACGTAAAGCACAGAAACACGAACTGGGAGCCACCAGCTCAACCCAGCTCTATCATACCTTTCTAGCACAACAACTAGCTCTAAACGAAGCACAAGGTAAGATCTAGTACTTACTCAAATCACTATCTGAGCAGAAGAACCAAATCTGCCAGTCAACGAACAACGACGCACTTTGCATTTTTCTTCTATCTTAACCCAAGCCTTCGAAAGAGGTACAGGAAGAAACGCCTTGGCAAGGGGAATCTAGCGCTACCACTCTTGCTCCAATCGGAGTTGTCTACCATCGGTAATGAAGGAAATAAACTACGATAACAGTATCTAGGGTATCGCGACATAGTAAGCTTACGGGAAGAAATATCTTCTAAGTGTCGGGAGACATAATGGCGAGACCACAGTCAAAAGTCCTCTATATATATACAACTTAAGTCTCCCAAATCTGATGAACAGTAACCACCGACAAACTCGAGGCTCACAGCTGATACCCAACTCAGATCTGAGTACTACTCCGGATCTGGAATCTACGCCAAAACAGATTTGGGATTCCTCAAACGACGTCGCACAGACCACCGACAAACTCGAGGCTCACAGCTGATACCCAACTCAGATCTGAGTACTACTCCGGATCTGGAATCTACGCCAAAACAGATTTGGGATTCCTCAAACGACGTCGCACAGAAGTCCACTCACCCAACTGGTACGTGTCATCCCGCTAACACCAAATCTGCTATCGCTAAACGGCATCGCATCGCTCCTAACCAAAACACTCAGATCTCATGCTCGCAGACCAGTCAAATCTGAAAGTCATGAACCGCATCGGTCTACACTAAAATCACAACCTTGGCCGGTCCGCACAATACTAGCATTTTTACGCACCTCAAATCTGGTTTCTCCCCAACGACGTCGCTTCACTACCCGAGAAGGATATTCAACTAGCGCACCCAAAATTGCTTGCGACAACCAGATTTGACCACCAGCCTTTATTACCATCAACCAGCACCAAAGTCGAAGTCACCAACCATTACTTCTCAACTCCCAAATCTGACTACTACCCCGCAGAACTCTCCAAACGTCCAGAGCTTCTTCCAATACACATACATAGAGACCCGATTACGTTCACCAAGTATACCAACTCAAAGTTGGCCTGTCCCAGATCTGGTCTATACTAAACTCGATTTATTAACTTAATTGATCCACAATATTTCGAGTCTCACATTCCTCCCCCACTGAAAATAAAATTTCGTCCTCGAAATCAAACAACAACTCCAGAACTGAACAAAACTTCAACAACTAACCAGTACTAGAAAATAAAATCACGCTACGCACAAAACGACCAGCAACACTCTAACACACAACAAAAGGCTACTAACCAAGAGTTCAAGATAACTGGGCAAAACAACAACAAACAAACTAGTTACTGGAGTTAATGCAAGATCTACTCAAACAGATGAGGCCACTCACGTTGCATTTTCTCCTCCAACTCTCACTTAGCTTCTTCTCTACCGTGCTTGCTCCACTGGACCATCACCAAGGGAATGGTCTTGTTCCTGAGCCGTTTCTCCTTCATGTCCAAAATCTACAAGGGATACTCAACATAACTCAAAGTTTGATCCAGCTCCACCTCGTCAGTTCGCAACACATGAGAAGGATCTGACTCATACTTCCTCAACATAGACACATGAAACACATCATGTAATGAGGACAGGTATGGTGGTAACAATTAACGATAAGCCAAAGGACCGATTCTCTCCACAATCTCATAAGGTCCAACATAACGAGGAGCTAACTTTCCCTTGAGACCAAATCTCATTACACTTCTAAAAGGAGAAACTTACAAGAACACAGACCTCCAACCTGAAATTCTAAAGACCTACGCCTGCGGTTCGCATAACTGGCTTGGCAATCTTGTGCAGCTTTCATACGTTGTCGAATCAGACATACCTGATCTCTCATCTGCTGCACAAATTCTGGAGAAGACAGCTGCTTCTCCCCCACTTCTTCCCAATAGATTGGCGATCTGCACTTCCTACCATACAATGCTTCGAATGGTGTCATTCAAATTGTCACCTGGTAGCTGTTATTGTAAGAAAACTCAACCAGCGACAAATAATCCTACCAGCTACCACTGTGTTAGGATCAAACACTTACCACTAGGCCAAAAGCTATAGCTGTTAGCGAAGGTGCAACTTCATTTCCTTATAATGTGGCAGCGCAGAGTGCACCTATTATGTGCGTTAGGGTTGGGCTGTTAGGCCCATGAGTCCGGGGAGGTGCGTGTCTAAATTCTGGTGCTATCTCAATTCCCTTAGAGATCAGTCTTACCCATCCCCTACCGTCGGTCCTATCCTCTGCAGAGATAGTATTACCTGTAAGATCTGGCATCACACTTTTACAGCCCACATAGACAACCAGATCAAACGGCGCAACGTCAGCAGCTTGACGTACGAGAACTTCCCAGGAGGTCACCCATCCCAGTACTGTTCTCACCCTTGCACTTAACTCAACAATCCCCCCCCCCCAAGAAGAATAGAAAATGCTTCTTGGGAGACTCGAACCCCTGACCTTGCTCTGGGACCAATTGTTAGGATCAAGCGCTTACCAATAGGCCAAAAGCTATAGCTGTTAGCCTGACCTTGCTCTGGGACCAATTGTTAGGATCAAGCGCTTACCAATAGGCCAAAAGCTATAGCTGTTAGCCAAGGTGCAACTTTATTTCCTTATAATGTGGCAGCGCAGAGTGCACCTATTATGTGCGTTAGGGTTGGGCTGTTAGGCCCATGAGTCAGGGGAGGTGCGTGTCTAACTACTGGTGCTGTCTCAATTCCCTTAGAGATCAGTCTTACCATTTCCCTACCATCGGCCCTATCCCCATTAGAGATAGTATTACCCGTTAAGATCTGGCAGCACACTTTTACAGCCCACATGGCCAACCAGATCAAGCGGCACAACGTCAACAGCTTGACGTACGAGAACTTCCCAGGAGGTCACCCATCCCAGTACTGTTCTCACCCTTGCACGCTTAACTCAATACACTGAAATCCATAACAACAGCTCGCAACATATCCTCCAAGGTCTAAATAGTTCTCTCAGATTGGCCATCGGTTTGGGGATGATAAGTTGTACTCATAGCCAATCTGGTGTCCAAAGCTGTTTGCAAACTCTTCCAAAATCTGGATGTAAACCTCGGATCTCGGTCAGAAACAATGGATACAGGCACTCCATGCAATCGCACCATAAAATCTATGTACAGTTTCGCCATCTTCTTCAAAGAATACGTCATATTGTAGGGAACGAAGTGAGCTGACTTCGAAAGTCAGTCTATAACAACCCAGTTAGCATCACATCCTCGGCTGGAACTAGGCAAATGGGTTACAAAATCCATAGCTACGTGCTCCTGATTCCATTGGAAACTTCTAAACTCTGTAATAGACCACCAGGTTTCATCCTTTCTGTCTTAACTTGCTGACAATTCAGACAACGAGCGACAAAACCAGCAACATCGCTCTTCAAACCTACCCACCAATAGTGCGGCTTCAAGGAATGGTACATCTTCTTTGCACCAGGATGGACACTATGTCTACTACAGTGAGCTTCTCTCAAGATCTCTTCCTTCAAATCAATCATATTTGGCACTTCAAACCTGCCACGAAATCTCAAACAACCATCAGACGTGAAAGTGTAATCCTCCAACTGTCCAGATCGAGTCTTCAGCTTCAGCTCATGGATATATGGATCTGTTCTCTGAGCTGCCCTAATATTTGCAACAATCTGTGGCTCAACTTGAAAATATGACACCAAAACATAATCCTCACCTAGGTAGAAATGCCAACCAGTAGTGCTCAGATACTCATGGACCTTCGAAATGCTTAACGATACAAGCATTGACACTTGAGCTTTCATGCTCAATGCATCAGCAACTACATTTACTTTCCCAGGCTGATATCGAATCTCGCAATCGAAGTCTTTAAGCAGCTCCATCCATCTACGTTGTCTCATATTCAAATCTGACTGAGAGAAAAGATACTGAAGACTCTTGTGGTCTGTATACACCATAAACTGTTCGCCATACAGATAGTGCCGCCAAATCTTCAAAGCAAAGACCACTGCTGCCAACTCCAAATCATGAACTGGGTATCGAGTCTCATGCGGTTTCAACTGACGAGAGGCATACACAATGACTCGACCATTCTGCATCAAAACACAACCCAATCCATTAAGCGAAGCATTGGAACAAACTACAAAACCTCCTGAACCCGAAGGCAAAGCCAACACTGGCGCTGTAGTTAGCTTCTCTTTGAGCAATCGAAAGCTTATCTCGCATTCTTCTGTCCAAATAAATCTCTTGTCCTTCTGGGTCAACCGCGTCATAGGCTTAGCTATTCTAGAGAATCCCTCGATAAAGAGGCGATAATAGCTAGCCAATCCCAAAAAGCTACGAATCTCTGATACATTCTTGGGATGTTCCCAGTTCACTACGGCCTCTACCTTACTGGGATCAATAGACAATCCATCGAGTGAAATGACATGACACAGAAACACTACTCTATCCAACCAAAACTCGCACTTAGATAATTTGGCGTACAACTACGAGTCTCGTAGTGTTTGGAGAACCAGCCTCAAATGCTCTTTGTGCTGCATCAGAGTCTTCGAATACACCAATATGTCATCGATGAACACAATCACAAACTGATCGATGAACTCTCGAAAGACTCGGTTCATCAAATCCATGAAAACTACAGGAGCATTACTCAATCCAAAATGCATAACTAAAAACTCATAATGCACATACCTCGTTCGAAACGTAGTTTTCACAACATATTCCTCTCGAATACGCAACTGATGATACCTTGACGCAGATCGATGTTAAAATACACGGCTTAACCTTGCAGCTGGTCAAACAAATCATCGATCCTCGGTAAATGGTACTTATTCTTCATGGTAGCCTTATTCAGTTGCCGAAAGTCGATGCACATCCTCATCGAACCATCCTTCTTCTTCATAAACAAGATAGGAGCTCCCCACGGTGACATGCTCGGTCGAATAAAGCCCTTCTCTAACAAGTCGCTAAGTTGTACCTTCAACTCCCTCAACTCGGCTGGTGCTAAACGATACGGAGTTCGAGAAATAGGAGTTGTACCAGGTACCAACTCAATGCTAAAGTCGATCTCCCTCCTTGGAGGAAAGCCAGGAATCTCCTCGGGGAACACATCAGGGAAGTGACGAGCAACGGTATGTCACTAAGCTCCACACACGATGAAAAGGATGTGTCTAAAGCATAGATCATGAATCCAGAATTCTCCAACGACATAAGCCTAAACATCTCCATAGCAGAGATCAACGGAATCTTCGATTGGGAATCGTGGCCATAGAAATTCCATTTCTCGCCAAACTGGGGCCGAAAAGGCACAACGCCATGGAAACAATCCACGGTGGCCATAAAACTAGACAACACGTCTATTCCCACAATGCAATTGAAATCCCACATCACTATTCGAATCAAATTCGCTACCAACACGTTCTCACCAAACCTAAGAATGCCTTTCAACAAAATCTCTTGGGAGAACAGGCTCGCGTCAGCAGGATTCGCAACAGAAACAACATCACATAAAGAAGTGGTATGCAAACCATGCTCGACCACAAATGCATCAGCTATAAACGAATGCGTTGCTCCAGTATCAAACAATACACGTGCAGGAAAATAAAAAACAGTACAAGTACCTGCAATCACTCCTCTTGGCGTGCCCTCCGCCTGCTCCCGTGTCATGGCATTAACCTGGGCATGCTGAGGTCCTGAGAACTGGGGCTGGAGAGACTGTCCAAATCGCCAAGGAATAGGCTACTGGATCCTCGGCTGCGGAACAAGAAAAGAACGACCTCTAGATGACCCACCAGAAGGACCCTGCGGTGGGGCAGCGGTGTGCTGAGATCCAGCCAATGGACACACTCTCGCAAAATGTCCATATTGCCCACAATTGTTGCACGCATCTTGAACCCCACACACTGCGTAGTAGGTTGTTTCCCTCCACACTGACCATAGAAAATAGCCCTAGGACTACAGCTGCTGCTCGAACTACCGGATCCAGAAGAACTAGAACCCTGCTTCTTCTTGAATTGATGGCCACGGGCCTAAACCTGTGGCATCCAGACTGTTGCACTGACTGCTGGGGTTGCTCGCTAGAACCCTGCTTCTTCTTGAATTGATGGCCACGGGCCTAAACCTGTGGCATCCAGACTGTTGCACTGACTGCTGGGGTTGCTCGGAGGACTGGGAAAAATGGGGAGGTTGCGCCCCTGGAACATTGGGACGTGTACCTTGTGCAGCTTGAGGTTGAACCCGAGACCTGTGGTTCCGTAACCCTTCCACGATGTCCATTTCCTTGTCCACCGCGTCCGCATAACTGGTAGGTGAACTCGTCAAAACCAAGGAATACAGATCCTCGTTTAGCCCTTCCAAAAATTGGTTCCTCTTCGTCCTCTCTCGGCCAGACACATGAGGAACGTAGGCCAGAAGAGAAGAAAACATTCGAGCATACTCTACCACCGACATGGTTCCCTGAACCAGGTTGTCAAACTCACGCTCCCGGGCATTCATATAAGACTCCGGAACGTACTACTGACGGAACGTAGTACAAAAACAATCCCAAGTAATCCCTGCACCAGTCTCCTCAAGAGTTCGGGAAGCACCTCTCCACCAGCGCTCTGCATTCTTTCTCAGTTGGAACATCGCCAAACTCAGTCTGCGCTCATCATCATAGCGCACTCGATCAAACAGTCCGGTAATGTGCTGTAACCAAGACTCCGCATCGGAACTACTCTCATCTCCATCAAACTTCTGAGAGTTCATACGCTGAAATCTCTCCATGATCAACTGCATCTCGTCCACACGGGCTGCCAACACATCAACCTCGTCGTCAACCACCTGTCTAGCATGCCTACGAGCAGGGATACTACGCTCTACCTCCTCATCGTTCTGGGCCTCAGACTCTCTCGGAATATGCATGGTAGCTCTACCCCTACGTCTAGGTGGCATCTAGGCAAACACTAATACAGTAAGATCACACAGCAAATATATCACATAGTCAAGCACATGCAACAAGCAACAAAGTGCCTAGACTCAAGTATGATCAAAATATTTCGAGCTTATCCCAGTTTAAGCTCTGATACCAAACTGTCAGGCCCGGTGCACAATACAGATAATAACCACGCATAAAACAACTGCGGAAGCATTTAAAAGTGGTTAAAATTTTTCGCTTTGGCCTGACTTAGAAAACATAGTTTAAATATACATCGATACTAAAAAATATTGGTTTTACAACAACTAAAAACCAACCAACAAGCAATACAAACATCGAGAGCATCCCAACAATATTCGCTTTGGCCTGACTTAGAAAACATAGTTTAAATATACATCGATACTAAAAAATATTGGTTTTACAACAACTAAAAACCAACCAACAAGCAATACAAACATCGAGAGCATCCCAACAATAAAACTATAAAATCAGCAATAGAACATTACATCCTTACGGGACATTCCCCCGCAATGACTCTATTGCATTATCATATAATATATATAACTGGGACACTCTATCCACCTCCTGGAGCACCACCAGCTAATCATATTCACGACCAGCTGAGAAACCATGGTAACCTGAACAACACACAGGAAAACAAAAAAACCAGCCCCAGAGGGACATGGGGTCAAACCCCAGTACAGAGAGCAATACAAACAACAGATAGATAGCAACAGATATAAATGCACGTGCTCTGCATGAAACAGTAGGATACAGGGCAATAGGCTATAACCGAATCAGGAAACCAAAGAAGCTCAAGGACCAGCTCAACAGCTGTCAACAGATCGAACAAAGGATAGTGGCCACGATGTGCGTGAGAGCATGGTAGCGATCCACTCGTCTCAACACATGGTACCAGAGCTGTAACGCCCCAAAATCCTTAGGACCATATTTATGCATTTCATAAATCATATGGGCCATTTTGGCAATTTTTAATTATCATGTATCTGCTGAATTGTTCATTTCAGCAGGTAAGATTGCGCTGCAGCTGATTTCAGCAGGTAACTCCAAAGAGCAATGCACAAGTTGGTTTGAAATTGATTGTAAAATGTTTTAAGGAGGTGAAATGATTTCTTTTGAAAAAGGTTTGGTGTTTTACAAATTAAAATAATATGAAGGGAATTTTACTAACTTTTAAGAGTGTGTCATGCTTGATTTCACAAGTAGCTTGCCACTAATCCCTTTCATATAAATACTTGTTTCTAAAGTAAAATTTGTATCAATTGCAAAGAAAAGTTTTAAAGTATTCTTCAAAGAAATTTTCAGAAGAATTTGTGTGTTGCTAAAAAGGGAGAATTCTGCAGGAATTAGCTGAGGTTGCAAAGCTTCAAATCAAGGCACGTAAAAGCTGATCTTTTTCTATACCATTTGAGGCATATATTGTGTTTAATGGATCTGCTTGCTTGTTTATTGTTGAAATGTTTAAAGTTCACGTTTGAAATGATTTAGACATGAAAAGGAAAGAAAGATGGGTTCGAAAATGATGTTTTTGTTGTTTATGATGCTTCCAGTATGATTTTTAGAAAGTTTATGAAGTTTAAAAGATACTGAGGATTGGAATTCAATTTCAAAAATGTTATGAATGTTCTCGAAATAGCAGTAATATTAAAATTTGATAACTGTGAAATCGGTAGCTGTTGGTTGAATCATTGGTATGGTTTGATAG